>CM046434.1:26308730-26485093 GCA_025506505.1 Flaveria sonorensis
TCGTATCCATGGTCTAGTGCTTAATAAGGATTCAATGGATCGAGAGTCGTGATTTGGATTGTTTTAGTGGATTTGTGAGTAGAGTGTTTGAAAAATGGTTGTGGAGTGTTATGGATGCATTTTTGCAGAATGATCGATTTAAAAGGTGTTTTCTTTATTTTGATGTCCGGATTTGGTTTCTATTTTAAAGTAGATACTATTTTCCCTTTGAGGTCATTAGTTAGATTTCAGTGATCATTATAATCGGATAACTAGATTAGTTTAGAAGGGTGTTCAAAGTCTTGAGAAGGAATTGCATAGTATGAAAGGTTGTTACGGATAGCAAAAACTATCAATGCGATAACTATAGTTGTTTAATGATTGTGTATAAGTATCTCCTTTTTATATATTTTATAAGCTTTCGTGAATACTTTGATGCACAAATCAATAACCGCCCAATTTCTTTTGAAATAAAAAGATATGTTATGTTCTTGGTCGTGTTACCTTGATTTCACTTCTTTTTCATCAATCACACAATGAATTTCATGTTTGACATGTGTTACATTCATTTCGTAACTATAATTTGATTCTTGATTCTTATGAGTGAATACGAGTGGTTTTCTGGTCCTTTAAGACTCGTATCCATGGACTAGTTCTTAATAAAAGATTTTGTGGATCGAGAGTCGTCATTTGAATTGAATTTAGTAGATTTGTGCAAGAGTGTTTGAAGAGTTGTGGGGTGTTGTGGATACATTTTGTTCAGGAGGATCGATTTTAAAGATGATTTGTTTATTTTCATGTTGATTTTGGTTTCTATTTGAATGTAAATACTATGCCCTTGTGGTTGTTTAGTTTGATATCATTGATCATTATAATCGGATTCAATTAGATTAGTTTAAGAGGTTGTTCAAATGGCTTGAGAATCAAAATGGCAAGGTATGAAAGATTGTTATGGATACAAAATATCCATGCTAGAATTATGTTCTTTATGTTTTTGTATAACCAGTTCCTTTTTTATGTATTTTATTAAGATTTCACTTATACTTTGATGCACAAAACTATAGTCGGCCTATTTCAATTGAAATAAAAAAAATCTTAACTCTTGCTCGTGTTACCTTGATTTGACTTTTTTTCATCAATTACACATTAAATTTCATGTTTGACATGTGATTACATTCATTCCATAACAATAATTTGATTCTCGATTCTTATTGAGTGAATACGAGTGGTTCTTTTATCCTTTACGACTCGTATACATGGTCTAGTGTTAGTAAGGATTAGTGGATCGAGAGAGTGTCATTTGGATTGTTTTAGTGTATTTGTGAGTAAGAGTGTTCGAAAATGGTTGTGGAGTGTTATGGATGCATTTGTGCAAGAATGGATCGATTTAAAAGGTGATTTGTTTATTTTCATGTCCGGTTTTGGTTTCTATTTGAAAGTAGATACTATTTTCCCTTTGAGGTCGTTTAGTTAGATTTCAGTGATCATTATAATCAAATTTAATTAGATTAGTTTAGAAGGGTATTCAGAAGTCTGAGAAAGGAATTGCATAGTATGAAAGTTGTTACGGATAGCAAAAACTATCCATGCGATAACTATATTGTTTAAGATTTTGTATAAGTATCTCCTTTTCATATATTTGATGAAGCTTTCATGAATACTTTGATGCACAAATCAATAACTACCCAATTCTTTTGAAATAAAAAGAAATGTTATGTTCTTGGTCGTGTTACCTTGATTTCACTTCTTTTTATCAATCACACAATGAATTTCATGTTTGAGATGTGATTACATTCATTTCGTAACTATAATTTGATTCTTGATTCTTATTTAGTGAATACGAGTGGTTTCTAATCCTTTAAGTCTCATATCCATGGACTAGTTCTTAATAAAGGATTTTGTGGATCGAGAGGCGTCATTTGGATTGAACTTAGTAGATTGTTCAAGAGTGTTTGAAGATGGTTGTGGGGTGTTGTGGATGCATTTGTTCAGGAGTGGATTGATTTTAAAGATGATTTGTTTATTTTCATGTTGATTTTGGTTCATCCACCTCATAATAATCAGGTTCTGAGTCATAGTCAAAACAACTGCTCATCCTCTACCTCCTCATCTATCAAACTCTTTTCAGTAGTCTTTTAGCACCTTTCACAGTTTTCTCAGCAAACATCTCTCTCTCCAAAATCATCTAAGTTTATACCGATGTCAAGAAACCTAACATCTATCACCTAATCCTCTTTTCCACATTCTCTTTCTCTCCAGAAGCTATATCTATTTCCTCCTCAACTCTCAACCCGACCCTCCAGCTATCTCAGTTTCTGCACCACTAGTGCCCTCTCTACCTCCCCGATGATGTATCCATATTCAGAAAAGGGTACTTAGATAGACCAGTATCATCTAACTCAGTTTGAGTTAGCTGATGGGCAGGCCGGCTGCAGCCTTCAGCTCATTCACATCCACTAACAGTTCTTTATTAACTTCTGCTGATCCACCAGCATCTTAGACATCCCCTCTAACATCTCATCCTTTCATTTCTCCCTCAGCTCTTGATGGTCAGCTTAGTTTTCATCATGCTCAACTCATTGGCTAAAGAGGTGTTGAGATTCCTGATAATGTCCTCATCCAACCCTGCCCTCTCATCCCCTTCTTGGGCTCAGAGAATGCTTGATGCTTATGCTTTGTTCTCCTCTCAGACTCCCCCTCCTCAGCCCTTTTCTTTGACCTTCTCTCTTTCTCTGCCCTAACCTCCTGTTCAGCCTCATGAATTTCATCTTCAAAGTCATACTCCTTTTTTAGCATATCGCTTCCTTTTCTTATAGATTCTGCCTGTTCTGTCTTGTTTCCTCGGCCCTTTTCTCCTCAGACTCATTCACCCTCCTAATATAGTTCCATCATTCTGGAGGGTACATATTTTCCATAAATGATTAATCTTCCCACTGAAATCGTGCCTTATAGCACAACAGTCAGCAATATGCGCAGATTCATCTGAACCAATCTCTTAATCTCCCCATGCTTGGTATATTAGGAATGAGCTCATCGATGATCATCTGGAGAAATCTGGGTACAGCAGCCATTATCTTTCTTCAAGGCCATCACATTCTCAGCCATGCAATCAAAAATAAGTTGAGCTATATTGGCCTTCTGCCCTCTACAGAATACAACCATAGCTCTGGCCCAGTTTAAGATCAGACCGTCGGATCCACCTTGTCGGTGATCTAAGCACATGATGAAGATATGGGCTATATATCTCCACTCCTTGGACAAGAAGGATTTCTTGATCTCCTTCCTGTCCCAAAGGAGGACCTTCATATCCCATAGACCTGAAGGCATAAAAACTTCCTGATCTGTAAGCACAACCTCCTCTCCACTATCCTCCTGGAGTCTCAACACCCTAGAAATGATCTTTGCAGTAATAACTAAGTCATTTCCAGCACTCTTGCAACAATCCTCTGAGGATTGGCTCTAGGTTCGTACTCTGTGGTACGCCAGAAATCTCTGATGTGCAGGTCATAGATGGTGGTAGAATGAGTGACCTCATAAGCAATAGGTGATCTTTGCAGCCAACGGATACAATCTCTAAATCCTGCGGCTTGGGGTGTGTATCATCCAGGATAGCCGTAATGTTACTCTCGTCGAATTTCAGATTAGCCATTAATCTGAAAAGTAAAAGAAAGCATTAGAAAGATGTATTAAAAAGAATAAAAAGAAAATAATTAAAAAAAAAATGAAGAGAAATCAAATTAAATTCGCTAGGCGAACGTATAGTTTCTGCAGGCGAAAATGTAATTTCGGCCACAAGCAAGAAGTAGTTTCGGCATGACAGAGCAGAGAATCGGCATGCCGAAACTATAAATTCGGTGCAAGCGAAATGGAAACACGACCAGCGACTGGTAAGTTGCTCGGACAGCATGACTTCACAGTTTCGCTGAAAAACCTTTGAACTTTCGTTCAGTTTCGCTGGACTATCAGTACTTTCGCAGTTAGAACTGCGAAGGTACCGAAGAGTCACCACCCAATTGGTCCATGAAATGGGGTTAAAACATAGATTAGAGAACAACCGAGGGTTCGAAACTTACATCTTGCAAGTAAATGAACATCAAACCCAAAGAAAACACACTAAAAATTAAAAACGTTCGAGAGGTTTACAAATAGGTCACCGAACCAAGTAACAGTGATAGTGCGAAAATAGGCTTTCAGTTTCGCATTATGCACTATATAGCACATAGTTTCGCAGACAGCAAAACTATAGTTTCACCCTGCGAAACTATAAGCGAAAAAATAATCTCGCCCTTTTTTTTTTTTAAATATTTTCCCTTTTTAGAAAAGAATTAAAAAAATAAAATAAAAACAAAAGCAAATGGAGGAAAACAAAAGGATGTGCCCCACAAGACCTTACCAGACATCACAATTTTTACAAAATAAAAAGAAGAAAAATTAAGGCTAGAGAAGAACGAGAAGAAGTGAAGAGATTTCTGGAAAGTCATAGATCGGCGGAATTGCTGATATACTTGTCCTTTTAAGTCCATGCCTTCTTCTTTTCAACAAGTAACCGCAGCTACAGTTATCATGTTTGGGTTCGATTGAAGAACACTGAATGACTCAGTTCCCACAGACATTTGGCAAAGAAACTTATCCTGTCCTCATGATATATTGAACAAAAGACACATCCTGATTGACTATTTTTCTTTAAAAGTAACAAAGATCCTTTTTCAAAAGAAGCACATTCCTTAAAGACATCAATGATGAGAGCTCCAGGTCTATACTCACGTATAACAGAGGATATGATCAATTGAGTCTTTTAGATGAGAGCTTCAGTCTATACTTACGTATAACATAGAAGATCATCAAATGGTGCCGATGAGAGCTCCAGGTCAGTAATCGTACAGCAAAGGAGATCATCACTCCAGGTCAATGTTCACACATAGCAGGAGATAAGCACGAGGAAGAATACAGTAAGGAGCTTCTTAGAAACAAAGATGAACAAGCATATAGCAATTGTCAAAGACAAGGAACAACAAATAAATCAACGCAGAGATATCATGTTCTCAACCCTTTTTGAACAAGGACTTATAACTTTGTGAAGGCCAAGAATGTCAAGGGAATTATCCGAATCATCCAGTTTCTTATTCTGTTAGTTTAGCCACAAGATTATTGTCTACTTTGCTTTCTGGCTGAACCTATCAAGCATATCCCAGCACAATACTATAGACTTCCTTCACATCATCCAGGCAGCAAAATTTTTGAACAAAGGAGAAAACTACAAAGAGAACAAGATAGATTGTTATTATTCTTCCCTGAAATTTCTACAAAACAGCAAGATTAGAGAAATTTCAGAATAAGATTCCTACAAATGTATATAATTATAATATATATATATAATATATATATATATATATATATATATATATATATATATTTTATGTGAAAGGATAAAGGATAAGGGGCAAATCAAACAGATAAAACAGAGAACACAAAGAATAAACAATATTCACAAGACCTAGGATAAAGAAAAGAAAAGATTTAAAAGATATTAACCCTAGCATAGAGATCAATTCATAAAAACAAGGTTTGTCAAATGTTTTAGTGAAAAGATCTGCTTTTTTGATTTTAGCATCAATAGGAAATATAAATAAAACCCTTTTCCTAAGCATCATGGATTGCATGAATCCGTGTCTCGATGTGCTTGGTTCGGGAATGATGAATAGGATTCTTTACGATGCTAATGGTTGCTTCGTTGTCACAGAACAACGGTGTATGGAGGAAGTTGATGCCATAGTCAATCATCTGATGTTGTATCCAGAGCACTTGGGAGCAGCAGCTTAAAGCAGCAATATACTCTACCTCCCCTGTGGAAAGAGAGACAATAGTCTGTTTCTTGCTCTGCCATGTTACAAGACAATCTCCTAGGTACTGACAGCCTCCAGTAATCGATTTTTTGTTTAATCTGCAACCATTCGAATCACTGTCAGAATAAGCATGTAAGTCAAAATCCCACCATAAGGATACCAAAGCCCTAAACGAGAAGAGCCTTTAAGATACACGAAGATCCGTTTGACTGCCTTTTCATGAGACTCTTTCGGGGCAGATTGGTCCGAGCACAGTATCCTACAGCAAAGGTTATGTCAGGACAGCTTGCTGTAAGATACATAAGGGAACCGATATAATCTGTAAAGATGAGGATCAACAGGTTTCCTATTCTCTTCTGGAGTGAGGCAAGTTTGAGCAGTGAATGGAGTGAGTTCAGGAGAGGCATCATCCATCTTGAAATTTCTTCAGAATGTCTTTAATAAACTTCTCCTGATGAATGATAATTCCCTCTGTTTTTGTTCAACCTGTAACCAAGGAAAAAGCACATCTCCCCCATCATGCTCATTTAAAACGGTACGCATGATTTCCTCAAACTCCCGACACAGGTTTGGATTGGTGGAGCCAAAAATAATATCATCCACATAGACTTACACAATTAGCATCTCACCATTCACTTCCTTCTTGAATAACGTCATATCAATGGTGCCACGAGAAAAACCATTGCTAAAAGATATTGCGTTAGAGTCTCGTACCAGATCCGAGGGGCTTGATGAAGGCCATAAAGGGATTTATCAAGCTTGTAGACTTTGTCGGGAAAGTCGGGATCCTCAAACCCTGGAGGTTGACACACGTATATCTCTTCGTCTGTCTCCATAGAGAAATGCACATTTGACATCCATTTGATAGACTTTGAACTGCTTGTTGGCGGCATGAGCCAGAAAAATCCTAATAGCTTCAAGACGGGCTACGGGAGCAAAGACTTCCATGTAGTCAATGCCTTCTTCTTAAGCAAATCCCTGAACAACCAATCTTGACTTGTTTCTAACCACAATACCACGGTCATCAGGTGTTCTTGAACACCCATTTCGTGCTTGTTGGGTATTTGTTTGGTGGGAGATCAACCAGGGTCCACACCTTGAGCTTCCTGAATATTGCAGCTCTAATTGCATCGATTCAACCCAACAAGGATCCTGAAGGGCTGCATGAACATTTTTGGTAGGATTTAGGATATAAAACAAGAGAACAGACATACATTAATCAAACCAGACTGACTCCGCGTCCGCACTCCATCGGTAATGGAACCTATAATGTTATCATGTGGGTGATCTTTCAAGTTTTAAAATCGGTGGTTAAAGGTAGGGTATTGAAAGATGGTTGGTTAGAGTCAACTGGTGATGTGGATGGAACAGGCTGAGATGAGGTAGATGTAGGTGATGAGGGAATAGAAGTAGAAATAGGTGGAGGTGGAATGTCAAAGGATGATGAAGAAGATGCAATGTCAACAGATGTAACTTTGTCAGGAGGTGAATTAGGAACGGGTTGATTAATGAGTTAACAATGGGTAAAGAATCTGGAGGGATGATGTTTGTTTGAATAGTTGAAGTGGACGCATCATCATAAAAAACTCGAAGATTGAATGAATTGAAAACCGTATTGGAGTCAAAGAACCATGTAGGTTCGGATCGGACATCAGAGGAATTAGATTCCTGCCAATCAATATAGAAAGACTCTTGAACAATACGGGTTCTCTTGCTATACACCCGATAAGCTTTCTGAGAGGATGAATAGCCAACAAAGTAACATTCATCAGACACAGCACTGAATTTCGTCTTCCGTGCCTGGGTATTGAGTAAAGTGCACGAGCATCCGAATGGCAGAAAGAAAAATCATCAAGGCTTCCTCTTATGGAACAGTTCATATGGAGTCTTCATTTGTCTTTGACGATCAACACCCTGTTAAGAACATATGAAGCACAATTCACTGCCTCTGCCAGAAGATGATGGGTAAGGAGGACTCAATCAGCATAGTACGAGCTACTTCAATGAGAGTGCGGTTCTTTCTTTCAGCTACACCATTTTGTTGAGGTGTTCTCGTAGCACTAAACTGTCTCAGAATACCTTTACCAGCACAGAACGTATCAAAAATTTGATTTCTGAATTCGGTACCATTGTCACTTCGAATCGCCATAACCTTCCTCTTGCTTATCATTTCAATAGAAAGAATCAACTTCTGTAGCTCCTTAGCAACCTCTCCTTTAGGGCAAGAAATCTCACCCAGGAATACCTGGAAAAATCATCTGTAACAACAAGACAGAAAGATTTCTTAGCAATTGATTTAATGCTTATTGGGCCAAACAAATCAGTATGTAACAACTCGAGGGGGTTAGATATGCTATTTTCAAGTTTTGGTTTATGTGGTTTCTTATGTTGTTTTCCTTTCGCACATGCCATACATTTTTCAACCACTGAAAAGTCTTTTAAAGGTAATCCCCTAACAAGATTGTTTTAACTAATTTGTTATAGTTTTGAAATTAACGTGGCCCGGTCTGCAATGCCATAAGAAAGACTCAGATGGAGAAGCTTTTGATAGAAGACAGATGACGGTAGACATTGATTCTCTTGAAGCCATGTCAAGAAGATATGTGTCATTCTTTCTCGGAGCCCGTATAAGCACCATCTCCTCTGGAATGTCAATCTCCGATTTCAGAAAGATACATTCTTAGATTTGAACAAGACCGGAATATCCTTATCGCAAATCTAAGAGACACTCAACAGATTGAAAGCTAGCTCTGGCACATAATTCACTTTCTCCAGAGTAAGAGACCCGTTGAACATCTCATTGACCAATCATTTTGCCTCCCTTTATATCGCCAGCAAACGCGACATAACCTCCATTGATAATTCGATAGTTTGTCAATAGATCCTTCAACCCTGTCATGTGTCTGGAGCATCCACTATCAACATGCCATACACTATTTACAGCTTTAGTGGATGACTCCTGCACGAATACAAAGAACAGATTAACCTGGTGAAACTGGAAAGATTGAACAATTTTGGGTCGTGGAGTGGTTGATTTCTTGCAAAAGAAATTATTAACCAAATGGGTTAGTCTACTACCAAACGAATTCCTGTTAACATGTTTATGATGAAGCTCGGGACAATGCTTAACTACATGATCATCTTTACCACATCTAAAACAGTGTGATTTTAATCTAGGTATGTTATGCAATAAAGTGGGAATTTTATCAATGAATATCTCCTCATCGCATTCGGACAGTCTCGAATCAACATCACTATAAGTCATATTCATGTCTCTGGGTCAGTTTTATTTGGAGAAGAGTGATTATTTACATAAGATGATGAATTTCATTTGAAGTACATATGGTACTTGTACCACTTGTACTTGCATGAGATGATGACGTACCCTTTCACTTGATGAAAAAATATTAGTTGGGGTAAAAGATGGGATGGGGTGAGAAAAGAATTTTTCAAAACATTTACTTTTAATTTTCTCTTTAATCTGCACTGTAGAATCATTCTCAACATCAACACATCAAAAGAAACATCATCATTACAATGCAAATTATCTAAAGAGGAAATAGAAACATCACTAGAACAAGATGAAACATTGTCTGAAACAGATTGTTTGGAACAAAAACAGAACTTAAGCTAAATTTATCATCTAAAACAAAGTGCTGAGATTCAGGTGTACTAAGACTATTGCATCCAAGCCCGCTAGTCGGTCCATAACCATAGTCTTCACGTACATGCTTAGTGTTCACACCTTCTAAACCTGCAGACATACTGTTAGTGTCTATTTTGATCAAATCATTAGAAGGATGCTAAACAGGCATAGGTGAATAACAATAAGTGGTAGGGGGAGGATAAACCTTAGCATAATCATAACCTAAACCTGTTTTAATCCTGGCCTCTCTTTGAGATTTGCATAAATCATCATGTTTCATCCCAGATATTGTCCATTTATCAAGCTTTGACTGAAGTTTGCTTGTCTCAAATTCAGCAAGTGCGACCCTTTCAGTCAAAGTGTTAATTTCAACATTTCTTTCCAAAACAATTCTTTTTAAATGATCATTTTCTTTTAAAGCTTCATTTAATTTAACAAAATATTTTGAACTCGTTTATTTTAAGCTCTTTATTAATTCGTTTTAAATCCTTTTCATTATCTATTAACAGACGATTAGCTTTATATACGCCAAATAATCTTATTTTGCATGCTGAAGAACACATATCCTGAATTACCTCAGCAAGTGCGACCCTTTCAGTAAAAGTGTTAATTTCAACATTTCTTTCCAAAATGATCATTTTCTTTTAAAGCTTCATTTAGTTTAACAAAATATTTTGACTTGTTTATTTTAAGCTCTTCATTAATTCGTTTTAAATCCTTTTCATTATCTATTAACAGACGATTAGCTTTATATACGCCAAATAATCTTATTTTGCATGTTGAAGAACACATATCCTGAATTACCTCATATGGAAGTCCCATTACCACCTTTTCTTCTGCCAAGGCTTTCTCACATTGACACATCGGAGTACTCAGCTTGTTTTCCTTGACAGTGGTTGCAGCATCATCTTTCTCGTTGCTTTGCTCTGTAGTCTGGCTTCCAGTTCTCAACCCCTTCTTCTCTTCACCATCTATCACAACCTCAGATTTGAAGTCTTCATCTTGGACCATTTGTACACACTTCTGACTATCCCCAGCTACTTTAGCTTCACCTCTAAATTCTTTAAATGGATCAAAATCTTCCCCATAGTTCACCTTCTCCTTTTCTTCAACAATCTTAGCCACCAACGCTTGATTAATTTCTTCTTTCGTCTCTTCTACCTCTGCACTCCAATCAAAGTTAGAGATCAAAGCTATCTCTTTCTTCTATTTCATTTCTTCTTTATCCCCGCTTGAGATCAATCTTGGGACTCTTGAATTGCTTTGATCAGTGGCATTTGGCAATGGACATTCTCGTTTTGAAGTGCCCTAATTGTTTGCAATTAAAGCACCTCAGTTTGGATTTATCAAATCCCAATTTGGAGTTAGAGCTTTGACCTCCAAAATTCTTTCTACCAGTTCTCTCCATAAATCTTCGAGCTTTGAGAGTCAACATTGCCATCTGCCACTGAATGCTAGTCTCTTCTAGATCATCAGGATCCACCTCATACATATCCTCTATTATCATTCCTTTTCCTTTCAACTCTCCAGCCACTAATGCCTCATAGCTCTATACGAACATGCCAAATAAAGCCATCGTTTCATATGGAATTGACGTTCCAGTATTTGCTATCGAGTTGGCTTGATCTCTACCACCATTAACACTACCACCAGAATGATCACCAATATTCACTCCTCCTTGTCGTGATGTCTGCACTGGAGAGCTTGCGGCGGAAGAAAGTAGTGCAGCATTCTGAGTGAAACCAGGTGAAGGCATCAAGGTCTGATTGAACTCCCTTCGTTTCATGTCTAATTCAAATGATTTAAGCTTATTAATGATGTCCATAAGCTTGTAGTCAGTGAAACTTCTTTCTTGCTTTAACATCCTCACCTGTAAACTCCACTGAGGTGGGAGAGAGTCTAATAACCTGTTCACTTGCTCACTATTTGAAAGTTTCTCATCATATTTCTTCAGTGTGCTCAAAACTGTCAGAAAGCGGTTTGTAAGATCTGTGAGATTCTCATTCTTGTATCCCATAAAAGAGTTGAACTCCTTTTCAACTTGAATACTCTTATCTTTCACAACTCATCATTTCCATCATAGAACTCACATAGAGCATCAAAAAAGACTTAGCATTCTTGTGTTTAGCAAAAAGATTGTAGATGTCTGGTGCCAGGCATAAAGTTAAAGCTCCAAAAGCTTTCTGATCTCTGTCAATCAACTTTAGATCTATTTCATTGAATGTAGCTGGGTCCTTGTTCTGAGAAACTACATCACCAATAGTAACAGTTGGTATGTGTGTACCAGAGATGATTGATTCCATTGATTGTGATCCGTGTAGAAGAAAAAGGCTTTGAGACATCTCTTCCAATCTTCAAAATTGTCTCCGTTGATGAGTCTCGGGGGTCTGTTAGGTGCCACACTTTCAAGATCAGCAAGAGTGAGAGTAGTCATCTTAGACATGCTAGTTTCGCAGAAGAAAAATGCAGTTTCACTGGATAGATCTAGTTTCGCAGAAAGACAAATGCAGTTACACTAGAGTGATCTAGTTTCGCAGAAGAGACACTAGTTTCGCTGATGCAAGTTTCGGCAGACAGTTTTGCTGGAAATTTCGGCAGCAGTTTCGCTAGACAAATCCCTGAAAATACTTAGTTTCGGTGACAGATTCGCAAGAAACAAGCTTGAACTTTCGTTCAGAGATAATTTCGGTGCAATTTTGCTTGATAGTTGAACACCAGCACCACTAAACTTTCGTTCAAAAATTATACTTTCACTGAGAAGCTCAAAACGATCACAGGGTGTAAAACACTTGTAGTTTCGCTGGATGAAGCTGATAGTTTCGCTGGAAGAACACTAATTTCGCCCGTTGAATCTGAAAAACTTTTTGAACCCGAAATCAATCTGAAATCACCCAAATCTCGATGAACTTGAGATCTGATGATTACCAAGGCTTTCCCAACCAAGAACAAACCAATTTTAATCAAATTCCATGACAAATACACCCAAATTTGATCCCGAATGATGAAATATCAATATTGAACAAAAACAACCAAAAACCTCAAACAATCAAGAGCACTATTGCTTTGATACCATTTTGTTGGTCCATTTGATCGAATATCAGTACACTTGAGTGGTTGATTCATTCAATATCAACAATAATACCAAACAACAAACACTATGATGAAGAAGAAGAACCAAAAGGTATTCAACATAAAGCAATAATGATCCAATACAATAGAAGTAACAAAGCTCAATATATATCTATGATAAACCAACATACAAAGGACACTTGCAACAAAGATGAACGATTAGGGTTTTTGCCTGGATCCCCAAAAAGAACAAGATCAAAAAAATATATATAGTAAGTATAGTTTCGCTGACAGTTTTGCTGTCAGCGAAACTATTCTGCCAAGGTCACAGTTTTGCCCGCAGAGCCTGATAGTTTCGCTGGGTGAAACTAGCAGCTTGCTATGAGCGAAACTACAGTTTCGCTCATAGTTTCGCTGGGCAGTAAAACTTAACTAACTAACAAACTTACAAAAGTAAACTAACATTAATAATATTACAATCAAACATAACCAAAATCTAATCTATGGTGAGTCCAACCTATACTTGATCTTCAACTATGTTCCCTTTGTGGTTGTTTAGTTTGATATCATTGATCATTATAATCAGATTCAATTAGATTAGTTTAGAAGGGTGTTCAAATGGCTTGAGAATCAAAATGGCAAGGTATGAAAGATTGTTACGGATACAAAAACTATCCATGCTAGAATTATTGTTCTTTAATGTTTTTGTATAACCAGTTCCTTTTTTACGTATTTTATTAAGATTTCACGTAGACTTTGATGCACAAAACTATAGTCGGCCTATTTCAATTGAAATAAAAAGGAATCTTTACTTCTTGCTCGTGTTACCTTGATTTGACTTCTTTTTCATCAATTACACATTCAGTTTCATGTTTGACATATGATTACATTCATTCCGTAACTATAATTTAATTCTCGATTCTTATTGAGTGAATACGAGTGGTTCGTTTATCCTTTATGACTCGTATCCATGGTCTAGTGCTTAGTAAGGATTCAATGGATCGAGAGTCGTCATTTGGATTGTTTTAGTGTATTTGTGAGTAAGAGTGTTCGAAGATGGTTGTGGAGTGTTATGGATGCATTTTGTGCAAGAATGGATCGATTTAAAAGGTGATTTGTTTATTTTCATGTCCGGTTTTGGTTTCTATTTGAAAGTAGATACTATTTTCCCTTTGAGGTCGTTTAGTTAGATTTCAGTGATCATTATAATTGGATTTAATTAGATTAGTTTAGAAGGGTGTACAGAAGTCTTAAGAAAGAAATTGCATAGTATGAAAGGTTGTTACGGAGAGCAAAAACTATCCATGCGATAACTATAGTTGTTTAACGATTTTTTATAAGTATCTCCTTTTTCATATATTTTATTAAGCTTTCGCGAATACTTTGATGCACAAATCAATAACCGCCCTTTTGAAATAAAAAGAAATGTTATCTTCTTCGACGAGTTACCTTGATTTCACTTCTTTTTCATCAATCACACAATGAATTTCACGTTTGACATATGATTACATTCCTTTTGTAATATAATTTGATTCTTGATTTTTATTGAGTGAATACGAGTGGTTTTCTAATCCTTTACGACTCGTATCCATGGACTAGTTCTTAATAAAGGATTTTGTGGATCGAGAGTCGTCATTTGGATTGAATTTAGTAGATTTGTGCAAGAGTGATTGAAGATGGTTGCGGGGTGTTGTGGACGCATTTTGTTCAGGAGTGGATCGATTTTAAAGATGATTTGTTTATTTTTATGTTTTGTTTTGGTTTCTATTTGAATGTAGATACTATGTTTCCTTTGTGGTTGTTTAGTTTGATATCATTGATCATTATAATCGGATTCAATTATATTAGTTTAGGAGGGTGTTCAAATGGCTTGAGAATCAAAATGGCAAGGTATGAAAGATTGTTACACATACAAAAACTATCCATGCGAGAATTATTGTTCTTTAATGTTTTTGTATAACCAGTTCCTTTTTATGTATTTTATTAAGATTTCACGTATACTTTGAAGCACAAAACTATAGTCGGCCTATTTCAATTGAAATAAAAAGAAATCTTAACTTCTTGCTCGTGTTACCTTGATTTGACTTCTTTTTCATCAACCACATATTAAGTTTCATGTTTGACATGTGATTACATTCATTCCGTAACTATAATTTGATTCTTGATTTTTATTGAGTGAATACGAGTTGTTCTTTTATCCATCACGACTCGTATCCATGGTCTTGTGCTTAATAAGGATTCAGTGGATCAGGAGTCGTCATTTGGATTGTTTTAGTGGATTTGTAAGTAAGAGTGTTCGAAAATGGTTGTGGAGTGTTACGGATGCATTTTGTGCAAGAATGGATCGATTTAAATGGTGATTAGTTTATTTTCATGTCCGGTTTTGGTTCCTATTTGAAAGTAGATACTATTTTCCCTTTGAGGTCGTTTAGTTAGATTTCAATGATCATTATAATCGGATTTAATTAGAAGGGTGTTCAGAAGTCTTGAGAAAGGAATTGCATAGTACGAAAGGTTGTTACGGATAGCAAAATCTATCCATGCGATAACTATAGTTGTTTAATGATTTTGTATAAGTATCTCCTTTTTCATATATTTTATTAAGCTTTCGCGAATACTTTGATGCACAAATCAATAACCACCCTTTTGAAATAAAAAGAAATGTTATCTTCTTGGTCAAGTTACCTTGATTTCATTTCTTTTTCATCAATCACACAATGAATTTCATGTTTGATAGGTGATTACATTCATTTTGTAACTATAATTTGATTCTTGATTCTTATTGAGTGAATACGAGTGGTTTTCTGATCCTTTACGACTCGTATCCATGGACTTGTTCTTAATAAAGGATTTTGTGGATCGAGAGTCGTCATTTGGATTGAATTTAGTAGATTTTTGCAAGAGTGTATGAAGATGGTTGTGGGGTGTTGTGGACGCATTTTGTTCAGGAGTGGATCGATTTTAAAGATGATTTGTTTATTTTCAAGTTCGGTTTTGGTTTCTATTTAAATGTAGATACTATGTTCCCTTTGTGGTTGTTTAGTTTGATTTCATTGATCATTATAATCGGATTTAATTAGATTAGTTTAGGAGGGTGTTCAAATGGCTTGAGAATCGAAATGGCAAGGTATGAAAGAATGTTACGGATACAAAAACTATCCATGCGAGAATTATTGTTCTTTAATGTTTTTGTATAACCAGTTCCTTTTTATGTATTTTATTAAGATTTCACGTATACTTTGAAGCACAAAACTATAGTCGGCCTATTTCAATTGAAATAAAAAGAAATCTTAACTTCTTGCTCGTGTTACCTTGATTTGACTTCTTTTTCATCAATCACATATTAAGTTTCATGTTTGACATGTGATTACATTCATTCCGTAACTATAATTTGATTCTTGATTCTTATGGAGTGAATACGAGTTGTTCTTTTATCCATCACGACTCGTATCCATGGTCTTGTGCTTAATAAGGATTCAGTGGATAAGGAGTCGTCATTTGGATTGTTTTAGTGGATTTGTAAGTAAGAGTGTTCGAAAATGGTTGTGGAGTGTTACGGATGCATTTGTGCAAGAATGGATCGATTTAAATGGTGATTTGTTTATTTTCATGTCCGGTTTGGTTTCTATTTGAAAGTAGATACTATTTTCCCTTTGAGGTCGTTTAGTTAGATTTCAATGATCATTATAATCGGATTTAATTAGAAGGGTGTTCAGAAGTCTTGAGAAAGGAATTGCATAGTACGAAAGGTTGTTACGGATAGCAAAATCTATCCATGCGATAACTATAGTTGTTTAATGATTTTGTACAAGTATCTCTTTTTTCATATATTTTATTAAGCTTTCGCGAATACTTTGATGCACAAATCAATAACCGCCCTTTTGAAATAAAAAGAAATGTTATCTTCTTGGTCGAGTTACATTGATTTCATTTCTTTTTCATCAATCACACAATGAATTTCATGTTTGATAGGTGATTACATTCATTTTGTAACTATAATTTGATTCTTGATTCTTATTGAGTGAATACGAGTGGTTTTCTGATCCTTTACGACTCGTATCATGGACTTGTTCTTAATAAAGGATTTTGTGGATCGAGAGTCGTCATTTGGATTGAATTTAGTAGATTTTTGCAAGAGTGTATGAAGATGGTTGTGGGGTGTTGTGGACGCATTTTGTTCAGAGTGGATCGATTTTAAAGATGATTTGTTTATTTTCAAGTTCGGTTTTGGTTTCTATTTGAATGTAGATACTATGTTCCCTTTGTGGTTGTTTAGTTTGATTTCATTGATCATTATAATCGGATTTAATTAGATTAGTTTAGGAGGGTGTTCAAATGGCTTGAGAATCGAAATGGCAAGGTATGAAAGAATGTTACGGATACAAAAACTATCCATGTGAGAATTATTGTTCTTTAATGTTTTTGTATAACCAGTTCCTTTTTTATGTATTTTATTAAGATTTCACGTATACTTTGATGCACAAAACTATAGTCGCCCTATTTCAATTTATATAAAAAGAAATCTTATCTTCCTGCTCGTGTTACCTTGATTTGACTTCTTTTTCATCATTCACACATTAAGTTTCATGTTTGACATGTGATTACATTCATTCCGTAACTATAATTTGATTCTTGATTCTTATTGAGTGAATACTAGTTGTACTTTTATCCTTCACGACTCGTATCCATGGTCTATGCTTAATAAGGATTCAGTGGATCGAGAGTCATCATTTGGTTTGTTTTAGTGGATTTGTAAGTAAGAGTGTTCAAAAATGGTTGTGGAGTGTTATGGATGCATTTTGTGCAAGAATGGATCGATTTAAATGGAGATTTGTTTATTTTCATGTCCGGTTTTGGTTTCTATTTGAAAGTAGATACTATTTTCCCTTTGAGGTCGTTTAGTTAGATTTCAATGATCATTATAATCGGATTTAGTTAGAAGGGTGTTCAGAAGTCTTGAGAAAGGAATTGCATAGTACGAAAGGTTGTTACGGATAGAAAATCTATCCATGCGATAACTATAGTTGTTTAATGATTTTGTATAAGTATATCCTTTTTCATATATTTTATTAAGCTTTCGCGAATACTTTGATGCACAAATCAATAACCACCCTTTTGAAATAAAAAGAAATGTTATCTTCTTGGTCGAGTTACCTTGATTTCATTTCTTTTTCATCAATCACACAATGAATTTCATGTTTGTCAGGTGATTACATTCATTTTGTAACTATAATTTGATTCTTGATTCTTATTGAGTGAATACGAGTTGTTTTCTGATCCTTTACGACTCGTATCCATGGACTTGTTCTTAATAAAGGATTTTGTGGATCGAGAGTCGTCATTTGGATTGAATTTAGTAGATTTTTGCAAAGAGTGTATGAAGATGGTTGTGGGGTGTTGTGGATGCATTTTGTTCAGGAGTGGATCGATTTTAAAGATGATTTGTTTATTTTCATGTTCGGTTTTGTTTTCTATTTGAATGTAGATACTATGTTCCCTTTGTGGTTGTTTAGTTTGATTTCATTTATCATTATAATCGGATTCAATTAGAATAGTTTAGGAGGGTGTTCAAATGGCTTGAGAATCGAAATGGCAAGGTATGAAAGAATGTTACGGATACAAAAACTATCCATGTGAGAATTATTGTTCTTTAATGTTTTTGTATAACCAGTTCCTTTTTTATGTATTTTATTAAGATTTCACGTATACTTTGATGCACAAAACTATAGTCGGCCTATTTCAATTTAAAAAAAAAGAAATCTTATCTTCTTGCACGTGTTACCTTGATTTGACTTCTTTTTCATCAATCACACATTAAGTTTCATGTTTGACATGTGATTACATTCATTCCGTAACTATAATTTGGTTCTTGATTCTTATTGAATGAATACGAGTTGTTCTTTTATCCTTCACGACTCGTATCCATGGTCTAGTGCTTAATAAGGATTCAGTGGATCGAGAGTCGTCATTTGGATTGTTTTAGTGGATTTGTAAGTAAGAGTGTTCGAAAATGGTTGTGGAGTGTTATGGATGCATTTTGTGCAAGAATGGATCGATTTAAATGGTGATTTGTTTATTTTCATGTCCGGTTTTGGTTTCTATTTGAAAGTAGATACTATTTTCCCTTTGATGTCGTTTAGTTAGATTTCAATGATCATTATAATCGGATTTAATTAGAAGGGTGTTCAAAAGTCTTGAGAAAGGAATTGCATAGTACAAAAGGTTGTTACGGATAGCAAAATCTATCCATACGATAACAATAGTTGTTTAATAATTTTGTATAAGTATCTCCTATTTCATATATTTTATTAAGCTTTCGTGAATACTTTGATGCACAAATCAATGACCGCCCTTTTGAAATAAAAAGAAATGTTATCTTCTTGGTCGAGTTACCTTGATTTCATTTCTTTTTGATCAATCACACAATGAATTTCATGTTTGACAGGTGATTACATTCATTTTGTAACTATAATTTGATTCTTGATTCTTATCGAGTGAATACGAGTGGTTTTCTGATCCTTTACGACTCGTATCCATGGACTTGTTCTTAATAAAGGATTTTGTGGATCGAGAGTCGTCATTTGGATTGAATTTAGTAGATTTTTGAAGGAGTGTATGAAGATGGTTGTGGGGTGTTGTGGACGCATTTTGTTCAGGAGTTAATCGATTTTAAAGATGATTTGTTTATTTTCATGTTCGGTTTTGGTTTCTATTTGAATGTAGATACTAAGTTCCCTTTGTGGTTGTTTAGTTTGATTTCATTGATCATTATAATAGGATTCAATTAGATTAGTTTAGGAGGGTGTTCAAATGGCTTGAGAATCAAAATGGCAAGGTATGAAAGAATGTTACGCATACAAAAACTATCAATGTAAGAATTATTGTTCTTTAATGTTTTTGTATAACCAGTTCCTTTTTTATGTATTTTATTAAGATTTCACGTATACTTTGATGCACAAAACTATAGTCGGCCTATTTCAATTTAAATAAAAAGAAATCTTATCTTCTTGCTCGTGTTACCTTGATTTGACTTCTTTTTCATCAATCACACATTAAGTTTCATGTTTGACATGTGATTTTATTCATTTTGTAACTATAATTTGATTCTCGATTCTTATTGAGTGAATACGAGTTGTTCTTTTATCCTTTACGACTCGTATCCATGGTCTAGTGCTTAATAAGCATTCAGTGGATCGAGAGTCGTCATTTGGATTGTTTTAGTGGATTTGTGAGTAAAAGTGTTCGAAAATGGTTCTGGAGCGTTATGGATGCATTTTGTGCAAGAATGGATCGATTTAAAAGGTGATTTGTTTATTTTTGTTGTCCGGTTTTGGTTTCTATTTGAAAGTAGATACTATTTTCCCTTTGAGGTTGTTTATTTATATTTCAGTTATCATTATAATCGGATTTAATTAGATTAGTTTAAAAGGTTGTTCAGAAGTCTTGAGAAAGGAATTGCATAGTATGAAAGGTTGTTACGGATAGCAAAAACTATCCATGCGATAACTATAGTTGTTTAATGATTTTCTATAAGTATCTCCTTTTTCATATATTTTATTAAGCTTTCACGAATACTTTGATGCATAAATCAATAACCGCCCAATTTCTTTTGAAATAAAAAGAAATGTTATGTTCTTGGTCGTGTTACCTTGATTTCACTTCTTTTTCATCAATAACATAATGAATTTCATGTTTGACATGTGAGTACATTCATTTCGTAACTATAATTTGATTCTTCATTCTTATTGAGTGAATACGAACGGTTTTTTGATCCTTTAAGTCACGTATCCATGGACTAGTTCTTATCAAAGGATTTTGTGGATCGAGAGTCGTCATTTGGATTGAATTTAGTAGATTTGTTCAAGAGTGTTTGAAGATGGTTGTGGGGTGTTGTGGACGCATTTTGTTCAGGAGTGGATCGATTTTAAAGATGATTTGTTTATTTTCATGTTCGGTTTTGGTTTCTATTTGAATGTAGATACTATGTTCCCTTTGTGGTTGTTTAGTTCGATTTCATTGATCATTATAATCGGATTCGATTAGATTAGTTTAGGAGGGTGTTCAAATGGCAAGGTATGAAAGCTTGTTACGGATACAAAAACTATCCATGCTAGAATTATTGTTCTTTAATGTTTTTGTATAACCGGTTCCTTTTATATTATTTTATTAAGATTTCACATATATTTTGATGCACAAAACTATAGTCGGCCTATTTCAATTGAAATAAAAAGAAATCTTATCTTCTTGCTCGTGTTACCTTGATTTGATTTCTTTTTCATCAATCACACATTAAGTTTCATGTTTGACATGTGATTTTATTCATTCTGTTACTATAATTTGATTCTCGATTCTTATTGAGTGAATACGACTTGTTCTTTTATCCTTTACGACTCGTATCCATGGTCTTGTGCTTAGTAAGGATTCAGTGGATCGAGAGTCGTCATTTGGTTGTTTTAGTGGATTTGTGAGTAAAAGTGTTCGAAAATGGTTGTGGAGCGTTATGGATGCATTTTGTGCAAGAATGGGTTGATTTAAAAGGTGATTTGTTTATTTTTGTTGTCCGGTTTTGGTTTCTATTTGAAAGTATATACTATTTTCCCTTTGAGGTCGTTTATTTAGATTTCAGTGATCATTATAATCGGATTTAATTAGATTAGTTTAAAAGGTTGTTCAGTAGTCTTGAGAAAGGAATTGTATAGTATGAAAGGTTGTTACGGATAGCAAAAACTATCCATGTGATAACTATAGTTGTTTAATGATTTTGTATAAGTATCTCCTTTTTCATATATTTTATTAAGCTTTCACGAATACTTTGATGCACAAATCAATAACCGCCCAATTTCTTTTGAAATAAAAAGAATAGTTATGTTCTTGGTCGTGCTACCTTGATTTCACTTCTTTTTCATCAATCACGCAATGAATTTCATGTTTGACGTATGATTACATTCATTTCGTAACTATAATTTGATTCTTGATTCTTATTGAGTGAATATTAGTGATTTTCTGATCTTTTAAAACTCGTATCCATGGACTAGTTCTTAATAAAGGATTTTGTGGATCGAGAGTCGTCATTTGGATTGAATTTAGTAGATTTGTTCAAGAGTGTTTGAAAATGGTTGTGGGGTGTTGTGGACACATTTTGTTCAGGAGTGGATCGATTTTAAAGATGATTTGTTTATTTTCATGTTCGGTTTTGGTTTCTATTTAAATGTAGATCCTATGTTCCCTTTGTGGTTGTTTAGTTCGATTTCATTGATCATTATAATCGGATTCGATTAGATTAGTTTAGGAGGGTGTTCAAATAGCAAGGTATGAAAGCTTGTTATGGATACAAAAACTATCCATGCTAGAATTATTGTTCTTTAATGTTTTTGTATAACCGGTTCCTTTTATATTATTTTATTAAGATTTCACGTATACTTTGATGCACAAAACTATAGTCGGCCTATTTCAATTGAAATAAAAAGAAATCTTATCTTCTTGCTCGTGTTACCTTGATTTGACTTTTTTTCATCAATCACACATTAAGTTTCATGTTTGACATGTGATTTTATTCATTCTGTAACTTAATTTGATTCTCGATTCTTATTGAGTGAATACGAGTTGTTCTTTTATCCTTTACGACTCGTATCCATGGTCTAGTGCTTAATAAGGATTCAGTGGATCGAGAGTCATGATTTGGATTGTTTTAGTGGATTTATAAGTAAGAGTGTTTGAAAATGGTTGTGGAGTGTTTTGGATGCATTTTGTGCAAGAATGGATAGATTTAAAAGGTGATGTGTTTATTTTCATGTCCGATTTTGGTTTATATTTGAAAGTAGATACTATTTTCCCTTTGCAGTTGTTTAGTTAGATTTCAGTGATCATTATAATCGAATTTAGTTAGATTAGTTTAGAAGGGTGTTCAGAAGTCTTGAGAAAGGAATTGCATAGTATGAAAGTTGTTACGGATAGCAAAAACTTCCATGCGATAACTATAGTTGTTTAATGATTTTGTATAAGTATCTCGTTTTTCATATATTTTATTAAGCTTTCGCGAATACTTTGATGCACAAATCAATAACCTCCCAATTTCTTTTGAAATAAAAAGAAATTTTATGTTCTTGGTCGTGTTACCTTGATTTCACTTCTTTTTCATTAATCAGACAATGAATTTCATGTTTGACATGTGTTTACATTCATTTCGTAACTATAATTTGATTCTTGATTCTTATTGAGTGAATACGAGTGGTTTTCTGATCCTTTAAGACTCGTATCCATGGACTTGTTCTTAATAAAGGATTTTGTGGATCGAGAGTCGTCATTTGGATTGAATTTAGTAGATTTGTGAAAGAGTGTTTGAAGATGGTTGTGGGGTGTTGTGGACGCATTTTGTTCAGGAGTGGATCGATTTTATAGATGATTTGTTTATTTTCATGTTTGGTTTTGGTTTCTATTTGAATGTAGATACTATGTTCCCTTTGTGGTTATTTAGTTTGATATCATTGATCATTATGTAAGGCCCTGATCCCGGAGACCTCACAGTTGGTCAATCACATCATAAAAACATTAAAAAGCACACATTTCATAAATATTTAACGTTGTTAAGCAATACATCATTGTTTTCTTGAATTACAAAAGACCCTGTTTCGTCGCATTACAAAAAAACAATATTATTAGGGATGAATGGATGCTAGTCTTGCCCTGCCGAGTAGCTTCCCTCTCATGCCATCCTTAGCAACAATTACCTGCCAACTGAAAATGCATAAAAGTCAGCGTTGCTGAGTGAGTTCTAGTTTTAAAACCTTCAAAATACCTTGTAGGATTTATATATGAAAATCCTTTTCAATAAAATACTTCCTTTACTTTCGCACGTGAGCATTCATCATACATACATCAAGGTATAGACTTAATTATCTTTCATTAACTCACGTATTCGTTCATTTCGTACGTTTCGTACTTTCATCATTATCTTTCACTATAATCTGGATCCTGTCTCATGCAATACCCGACTCATGTCCGAAGACCGACAGTACCGGGGTACGCGACAAGGACCCCGTCTCTTTTTGCAACACCCCTGCCTCATGTCCGAAGACCATCATAGCACCGGGGTGAGCATCACGACATCTTTCGGGTCAATCTTATGGATTAAACCCCTTACCAGTCTGTTGTGACAACACGGTCACTCACCTCAATCTTTGCTTGCAAGACTTTCATTCTTTCATTACGTTCCACTTTTCATTATCGTTATCTTCTAGTTCGTTACATAATACTTTACACATACGAATATAAACAAACCACGTAAAGCCACATTATACATAGTATAAAGCATCAACAACAGCTCACAACAGACATGAACCAGCAAACATTCCAGAACTTACCCGTTACATTCTACTTCCCAAGCTTAAGAAAAATCCTAAGTCCTTAGACAAATGCGGATGAACAGAGACTAATGCGGATGAACAATAACTAATGCGGATGAAAGTCTTCAGATTATTCCAAGTGTCCAACTAAATGCTGGTAGAACAAATGCGAATGACTGAAACAAATGCGCATGAACGCTGTAGCAAATGCTCATGAATAAAAGAAATGCGGAAGAGCATTTGGGCGCATAAGCAACTACAAATGCGGATGAACAAACAACAATGCGCAAGAACAAAGTACTTAAATGCGGATGAACTACCAACCTACAAATGCACTTATGCAATTATTCAGTCCCCAATCCTCGATCTAACACATCCTTATCATAGATCTAACATGCTTAACATCTAGAGCAGGCATACAACCATGAAAACACCAACAATTCCTAACCAACCATTCTTATCCATCGGTTCGAAGCTTACACTCAACATCACAAGCATCATAAAGCACAAACACAAACACCCATAAACATACGGTTAAGCATAAAACAGTTGCAAAACCTTTTTAACATGCATTTTCAACCCCAAAGAAGTTTAAAACACATAAAAACCGGGGTCTAGAACTCCCCTAGTGCAGCAAACAAGCAAAACTCCTCCAAACTCGTGTGCACAAGAGTTCAAACGCCTAAAACAATCAAAACAACAACCGAATACATAAAACACATATAAATCGGTTTCATGGTCAAAACCAAACATAAACCGAGCCAATTATGCAAAGAAATACATACCAAGATCAAAAACAGCCTCTTTCTCTCTCTCTAGAACCTAGAGAACTTGGATTTCTTCTTCTTCTTCTGATTCGGTTGAACACAGTAGCAGCAGGAGTGATATGGGCGGCCATGCCCATATAAAGTGCATTTTTTTTACTTTTGTGTAGTTTAACATAAAACACCCCTCATCTTTGGCTTCTTTTTGCTTTCTTCTTGATACTTTTATTTTCTTTTTATTTGATCGAAGTTTTGGGTGTCACACATTATAATCAGATTCAATTGGAATAGTTTAGGAGGGTGTTCAAATGGCTTGAGAATCAAAATGCCAAGGTATGAAAGATTGTTACGGATACAAAAACTATCCATGCGAGAATTATTGTTATTTAATGTTTTTGTATAACCAGTTCCTTTTCTATGTATTTTATTAAGATTTCACATATATTTTGATGCACAAAACTATAGTTGGCCTATTTCAATTGAAATAAAAAGAAATCTTATCTTCTTGCTCGTGTTACCTTGATTTGACTTCTTTTTCATCAATCACACATTAAGTTTCATGTTTGACATGTGATTTTATTCATTCTGTAACTATAATTTGATTCTCGATTCTTATTGAGTGAATACGACTTGTTCTTTTATCCTTTACGACTCGTATCCATGGTCTTGTGCTTAATAAGGATTCAGTGGATCGAGGGTCGTCATTTGGTTGTTTTAGTGGATATGTGAGTAAAAGTGTTCGAAAATGGTTGTGGAGCGTTATGGATGCATTTTGTGCAAGAATGGGTCGATTTAAAAGGTGATTTGTTTATTTTTGTTGTCCGGTTTTGGTTTCTATTTGAAAGTAGATACTATTTTCCCTTTGAGGTCGTTTATTTAGATTTCAGTGATCATTATAATCGGATTTAATTAGATTAGTTTAAAAGGTTGTTCAGTAGTCTTGAGAAAGGAATTGCATAGTATGAAAGGTTGTTACGGATAGCAAAAACTATCCATGCGATAACTATAGTTGTTTAATGATTTTGTATAAGTATCTCCTTTTTCATATATTTTATTAAGCTTTCACGAATACTTTGATGCACAAATCAATAACCGCCCAATTTCTTTTGAAATAAAAAGAATAGTTATGTTCTTGGTCGTGCAACCTTGATTTCACTTCTTTTTCATCAATCACGCAATGAATTTCATGTTTGACGTATGATAATTTGATTCTTGATTCTTATTGAGTGAATATTAGTGATTTTCTAATCTTTTAAAACTCGTATCCATGGACTAGTTCTTAATAAAGGATTTTGTGGATCGAGAGTCGTCATTTGGATTGAATTTAGTAGATTTGTTCAAGAGTGTTTGAAATTGGTTGTGGGGTGTTGTGGACGCATTTTGTTCAGGAGTGGATCGATTTTAAAGATGATTTGTTTATTTTCATGTTCGGTTTTGTTTTCTATTTAAATGTAGATCCTATGTTCCCTTTGTGGTTGTTTAGTTCGATTTCATTGATCATTATAATCGGATTCAATTAGATTAGTTTAGGAGGGTGTTCAAATGGCAAGGTATGAAAGCTTGTTATGGATACAAAAACTATCCATGCTAGAATTATTGTTCTTTAATGTTTTTGTATAACCGGTTCCTTTTATATTATTTTATTAAGATTTCACGTATATTTTGATGCACAAAACTATAGTCGGCCTATTTCAATTGAAATAAAAAGAAATCTTATCTTCTTGCTCGTGTTACCTTGATTTGACTTTTTTTTTCATCAATCACACATTAAGTTTCATGTTTGACATGTGATTTTATTCATTCTGTAACTATAATTTGATTCTCGATTCTTATTGAGTGAATACGAGTTGTTCTTTTATCCTTTACGACTTGTATCCATGGTCTAGTGCTTAATAAGGATTCAGTGGATCGAGAGTCATCATTTGGATTGTTTTAGTGGATTTGTAAGTAAGAGTGTTTGAAAATGGTTGTGGAGTGTTATGGATGCATTTTGTGCAAGAATGGATAGATTTAAAAGGTGATGTGTTTATTTTCATGTCCGATTTTGGTTTATATTTGAAAGTAGATACTATTTTCCCTTTGCAGTTGTTTAGTTAGATTTCAGTGATCATTATAATCGAATTTAGTTAGATTAGTTTTGAAGGGTGTTCAGAAGTCTTGAGAAAGGAATTGCATAGGTTGAAAGTTGTTACGGATAGCAAAAACTTCCATGCGATAACTATAGTTGTTTAATGATTTTGTATAAGTATCTCGTTTTTCATATATTTTATTAAGCTTTCGCGAATACTTTGATGCACAAATCAATAACCTCCCAATTTCTTTTGAAATAAAAAGAAATTTTATGTTCTTGGTCGTGTTACCTTGATTTCACTTCTTTTTCATTAATCAGACAATGAATTTCATGTTTGACATGTGTTTACATTCATTTCGTAACTATAATTTGATTCTTGATTCTTATTGAGTGAATACGAGTGGTTTTCTGATCCTTTAAGACTCGTATCCATGGACTTGTTCTTAATAAAGGATTTTGTGGATCGAGAGTCGTCATTTGGATTGAATTTAGTAGATTTGTGAAAGAGTGTTTGAAGATGGTTGTGGGGTGTTGTGGACGCATTTTGTTCAGGAGTGGATCGATTTTATAGATGATTTGTTTATTTTCATGTTTGGTTTTGGTTTCTATTTGAATGTAGATACTATGTTCCCTTTGTGGTTATTTAGTTTGATATCATTGATCATTATGTAAGGCCCTGATCCCGGAGACCTCACAGTTGGTCAATCACATCATAAAAACATTAAAAAGCACACATTTCATAAAATATTTAACGTTGTTAAGCAATACATCATTGTTTTCTTGAATTACAAAAGACCCTGTTTCGTCGCATTACAAAAAAACAATATTATTAGGGATGAATGGGTCGATTTAAAAGGTGATTTGTTTATTTTTGTTGTCCGGTTTTGGTTTCTATTTGAGAGTAGATACTATTTTCCCTTTGAGGTCGTTTATTTAGATTTCAGTGATCATTATAATCGGATTTAATTAGATTAGTTTAAAAGGTTGTTCAGTAGTCTTGAGAAAGGAATTGCATAGTATGAAAGGTTGTTACGGATAGCAAAAACTATCCATGCGATAACTATAGTTGTTTAATGATTTTGTATAAGTATCTCCTTTTTCATATATTTTATTAAGCTTTCACGAATACTTTGATGCACAAATCAATAACCGCCCAATTTCTTTTGAAATAAAAAGAATAGTTATGTTCTTGGTCGTGCAACCTTGATTTCACTTCTTTTTCATCAATCACGCAATGAATTTCATGTTTGACGTATGATAATTTGATTCTTGATTCTTATTGAGTGAATATTAGTGATTTTCTAATCTTTTAAAACTCGTATCCATGGACTAGTTCTTAATAAAGGATTTTGTGGATCGAGAGTCGTCATTTGGATTGAATTTAGTAGATTTGTTCAAGAGTGTTTGAAATTGGTTGTGGGGTGTTGTGGACGCATTTTGTTCAGGAGTGGATCGATTTTAAAGATGATTTGTTTATTTTCATGTTCGGTTTTGTTTTCTATTTAAATGTAGATCCTATGTTCCCTTTGTGGTTGTTTAGTTCGATTTCATTGATCATTATAATCGGATTCAATTAAATTAGTTTAGGAGGGTGTTCAAATGGCAAGGTATGAAAGCTTGTTATGGATACAAAAACTATCCATGCTAGAATTATTGTTCTTTAATGTTTTTGTATAACCGGTTCCTTTTATATTATTTTATTAAGATTTCACGTATATTTTGATGCACAAAACTATAGTCGGCCTATTTCAATTGAAATAAAAAGAAATCTTATCTTCTTGCTCGTGTTACCTTGATTTGACTTTTTTTTTCATCAATCACACATTAAGTTTCATGTTTGACATGTGATTTTATTCATTCTGTAACTATAATTTGATTCTCGATTCTTATTGAGTGAATACGAGTTGTTCTTTTATCCTTTACGACTCGTATCCATGGTCTAGTGCTTAATAAGGATTCAGTGGATCGAGAGTCATCATTTGGATTGTTTTAGTGGATTTGTAAGTAAGAGTGTTTGAAAATGGTTGTGGAGTGTTATGGATGCATTTTGTGCAAGAATGGATAGATTTAAAAGGTGATGTGTTTATTTTCATGTCCGATTTTGGTTTATATTTGAAAGTAGATACTATTTTCCCTTTCCAGTTGTTTAGTTAGATTTCAGTGATCATTATAATCGAATTTAGTTAGATTAGTTTAGAAGGGTGTTCAGAAGTCTTGAGAAAGGAATTGCATAGTATGAAAGTTGTTACGGATAGCAAAAACTTCCATGTGATAACTATAGTTGTTTAATGATTTTGTATAAGTATCTCGTTTTTCATATATTTTATTAAGCTTTCGCGAATTCTTTGATGCACAAATCAATAACCTCCCAATTTCTTTTGAAATAAAAAGAAATTTTATGTTCTTGGTCGTGTTACCTTGATTTCACTTCTTTTTCATTAATCAGACAACGTTGTTAAGCAATACATCATTGTTTTCTTGAATTACAAAAGACCCTGTTTTGTCGCATTACAAAAAACAATATTATTAGGGATGAATGGATGCTAGTCTTGCCCTGCCGAGTAGCTTCCCTCTCATGCCATCCTCAGCAACAATTACCTGCCAACTGAAAATGCATAAAAGTCAGTGTTGCTGAGTGAGTTCTAGTTTTAAAACCTTCAAAATACCTTGTAGGATTTATATATGAAAATATCCTTTTCAATAAAATACTTCCTTTACTTTCGCATGTGAGCATTCATCATACATACATCAAGGTATAGACTTAATTATCTTTCATTAACTCACGTATTCGTTCATTTCGTACGTTTCGTACTTTCATCATTATCTTTCGCTATAATCTGGATCCTGTCTCATGCAATACCCTACTCATGTCCGAAGACCGACAGTACCGGGGTACGCGACAAGGACCCCGTCTCTTTTTGCAACACCCCTGCCTCATGTCCGAAGACCATCACAGCACCGGGGTGAGCATCACGACATCTTTCGGGTCAATCTCATGGATTAAACCCCTTACGAGTCTGTTGTGACAACACGGTCACTCACCTCAATCTTTGCTTGCAAGACTTTCATTCTTTCATTACGTTCCACTTTTCATTATAGTTATCTTCCACTTTGTTACATAATACTTTACACATACGAATATAAACACACCACGTAAAGCCACATTATACATAGTATAAAGCATCAACAACAGCTCACAACAGACATGAACCAGCAAACATTCCAGAACTTACCCGTTACATTCTACTTCCCAAGCTTAAGAAAAATCCTAAGTCCTTAGACAAATGCGGATGAACAGAGACTAATGCGGATGAACAATAACTAATGCGGATGAAAGTCTTCAGATTATTCCAAGTGTCCAACTAAATGCTGGTAGAACAAATGCGAATGACTGAAACAAATGCGCATGAACGCTGTAGCAAATGCGCATGAATAAAAGAAATGCGGAAGAGCACTTGGGCGCATAAGCAACTACAAATGCGGATGAACAAACAACAATGCGCAAGAACAAAGTACTTAAATGCGGATGAACTACCAACCTGCAAATGCACTTATGCAATTATTCAGTCCCCAATCCTCGATCTAACACATCCTTATCATAGATCTAACATGCTTAACATCTAGAGCAGGCATACAACCACGAAAACACCAACAATTCCTAACCAACCATTCTTATCCATCGGTTCGAAGCTTACACTCAACATCACAAGCATCATAAAGCACAAACACAAACACCCATAAACATACGGTAAAGCATAAAACAGTTGCAAAACCTTTTTAACATGCATTTTCAACCCCAAAGAAGTTTAAAACACATAAAAACCAGGGTCTAGAACTCCCCTAGTGCAGCAAACAAGCAAAACTCCTCCAAACTCGTGTGCACAAGAGTTCAAACGCCTAAAACAATCAAAAACAACAACCGAATACATAAAACACATATAAATCGGTTTCATGGTCAAAACCAAACATAAACCGAGCCAATTATGCAAAGAAATACATACCAAGATCAAAAACAGCCTCTTTCTCTCTCTCTAGAACCTAGAGAACTTGGATTTCTTCTTCTTCTTCTGATTCGGTTGAACACAGTAGCAACAGGAGTGATATGGGCGGCCATGCCCATATAAAGTGCATTTTTTTTACTTTTGTGTAGTTTAACATAAAACACCCCTCATCTTTGGCTTCTTTTTGCTTTCTTCTTGATACTTTTATTTTCTTTTTATTTGATCGAAGTTTTGGGTGTCACACATTATAATCAGATGCAATTAGAATAGTTTAGGAGGGTGTTCAAATGGCTTGAGAATCAAAATGGCAAGGTATGAAAGATTGTTACGGATACAAAAACTATCCATGCGAGAATTATTGTTATTTAATGTTTTTGTATAACCAGTTCCTTTTCTATGTATTTTATTAAGATTTCACATATATTTTGAGGCACAAAACTATAGTCGGCCTATTTCAATTGAAATAAAAAGAAATCTTATCTTCTTGCTCGTGTTACTTTGATTTGACTTCTTTTTCATCAATCACACATTAAGTTTCATGTTTGACATGTGATTTTATTCATTCTGTAACTATAATTTGGTTCTCGATTCTTATTGAGTGAATACGACTTGTTCTTTTATCCTTTACGACTCGTATCCATGGTCTTGTGCTTAATAAGGATTCAGTGGATCGAGGGTCGTCATTTGGGTTGTTTTAGTGGAATTGTGAGTAAAAGTGTTCGAAAATGGTTGTGGAGTGTTATGGATGCATTTTGTGCAAGAATGGGTCGATTTAAAAGGTGATTTGTTTATTTTTGTTGTCCGGTTTTGGTTTCTATTTGAAAGTAGATACTATTTTCCCTTTGAGGTCGTTTATTTAGATTTCAGTGATCATTATAATCGGATTTAATTAGATTAGTTTAAAAGGTTGTTCAGTAGTCTTGAGAAAGGAATTGCATAGTATGAAAGGTTGTTACGGATAGCAAAAACTATCCATGCGATAACTATAGTTGTTTAATGATTTTGTATAAGTATCTCCTTTTTCACATATTTTATTAAGCTTTCACGAATACTTTGATGCACAAATCAATAACCGCCCAATTTCTTTTGAAATAAAAGAATAGTTATGTTCTTGGTCGTGCTACCTTGATTTCACTTCTTTTTCATCAATCACGCAATGAATTTCATGTTTGACGTATGATTACATTCATTTCGTAACTATAATTTGATTCTTGATTCTTATTGAGTGAATATTAGTGATTTTCTGATCTTTTAAAACTCGTATCCATGGACTAGTTCTTAATAAAGGATTTTGTGGATCGAGAGTCGTCATTTGGATTGAATTTAGTAGATTTGTTCAAGAGTGTTTGAAAATGGTTGTGGGGTGTTGTGGACGCATTTTGTTCAGGAGTGGATCGATTTTAAAGATGATTTGTTTATTTTCATGTTCGGTTTTGGTTTCTATTTAAATGTAGATCCTATGTTCCCTTTGTGGTTGTTTAGTTCGATTTCATTGATCATTATAATCGGATTCGATTAGATTAGTTTAGGAGGGTGTTCAAATGGCAAGGTATGAAAGCTTGTTATGGATACAAAAACTATCCATGCTAGAATTATTGTTCTTTAATGTTTTTGTATAACTGGTTCCTTTTATATTGTTTTATTAAGATTTCACGTATACTTTGATGCACAAAACTATAGTCGGCCTATTTCAAGTGAAATAAAAAGAAATCTTATCTTCTTGCTCGTGTTACCTTGATTTGACTTTTTTTTTTCATCAATCACACATTAAGTTTCATGTTTGACATGTGATTTTATTCATTCTGTAACTATAATTTGATTCTCGATTCTTATTGAGTGAATACGAGTTGTTCTTTTATCCTTTACGACTCGTATCCATGGTCTAGTGCTTAATAAGGATTCAGTGGATCGAGGGTCATCATTTGGATTGTTTAAGTGTATTTGTAAGTAAGAGTGTTTGAAAATGGTTGTGGAGTGTTATGGATGCATTTTGTGCAAGAATGGATAGATTTAAAAGTTGATGTGTTTATTTTCATGTCCGATTTTGGTTTATATTTGAAAGTAGATACTATTTTCCCTTTGCAGTTGTTTAGTTAGATTTCAGTGATCATTATAATCGAATTTAGTTAGATTAGTTTAGAAGGGTGTTCAGAAGTCTTGAGAAAGGAATTGCATAGTATGAAAGTTGTTACGGATAGCAAAAACTTCCATGTGATAACTATAGTTGTTTAATGATTTTGTATAAGTATCTCATTTTTCATATATTTTATTAAGCTTTCGCGAATACTTTGATGCACAAATCAATAACCTCCCAATTTCTTTTGAAATAAAAAGAAATTTTATGTTCTTGGTCGTGTTACCTTGATTTCACTTCTTTTTCATTAATCAGACAATGAATTTCATGTTTGACATGTGTTTACATTCATTTCGTAACTATAATTTGATTCTAGATGATTTGTTTATTTTCATGTTTGGTTTTGGTTTCTATTTGAATGTAGATACTATGTTCCCTTTGTGGTTGTTTAGTTTGATATCATTGATCATTATGTAAGGCCCTGATCCCGGAGACCTCACAGTTGGTCAATCACATCATAAAAACATTAAACATCACACATTTCATAAAATATTTAACGTTGTTAAGCAATACATCATTGTTTTCTTGAATTACAAAAGACCCTGTTTCGTTGCATTTCAAAAAAACAATATTATTAGGGATGAATGGATGCTAGTCTTGCCCTGCCGAGTAGCTTCCCTCTCATGCCATCCTCAGCAACAATTACCTGCCAACTGAAAATGCATAAAAGTCAGCGTTGCTGAGTGAGTTCTAGTTTTAAAACCTTCAAAATACCTTGTAGGATTTATATATGAAAATATCATTTTCAATAAAAAACTTCATTTACTTTCGCACGTAAGCATTCATCATACATACATCAAGGTATAGACTTAATTATCTTTCATTAACTCAAGTATTCGTTCATTTCGTACGTTTCGTACTTTCATCATTATCTTCCACTATAATCTGGATCCTGTCTCATGCAATACCCGACTCATGTCCGAAGACCGACAGTACCGGGGTACGCGACAAGGACCCCGTCTCTTTTTGCAACACCCCTGCCTCATGTCCGAAGACCATCACAGCACCGGGGTGAGCATCACGACATCTTTCGGGTCAATCTCATGGATTAAACCCCTTACGAGTCTGTTGTGACAATACGGTCACTCACCTCAATCTTTGCTTGCAAGACTTTCATTCTTTCATTACGTTCCACTTTTCATTATCGTTATCTTCCACTTCGTTACATAATATTTTACACATACGAATATAAACACACCATGTAAAGCCACATTATACATAGTATAAAGCATCAACAACAGCTCACAACAGACATGAACAAGCAAACATTCCAGAACTTACCCGTTACATTCTACTTCCCAAGCTTAAGAAAAATCCTAAGTCCTTAGACAAATGCGGATGAACAGAGACTAATGCGGATGAACAATAACTAATGCGGATGAAAGTCTTCAGATTATTCCAAGTGTCCAACTAAATGCTGGTAGAACAAATGCGAATGACTGAAACAAATGCGCATGAACGCTGTAGCAAATGCGCATGAATAAAAGAAATGCGGAAGAGCACCTGGGCGCATAAGCAACTACAAATGCGGATGAACAAACAACAATGCGCAAGAAAAAAGTACTTAAATACGGATGAACTACCAACCTGCAAATGCACTTATGCAATTATTCAGTCCCCAATCCTCGATCTAACACATCCTTTTCATAGATCTAACATGCTTAACATCTAGAGCAGGCATACAACCACGAAAACACCAACAATTCCTAACCAACCATTCTTATCCATCGGTTCAAAACCTTACACTCAACATCACAAGCATCATAAAGCACAAACACAAACACCCATAAACATACGTTAAAGCATAAAACAGTTGTAAAACCTTTTAAACATGCATTTTCAACCCCAAAGAAGTTTAAAACACATAAAAACCGGGGTCTAAAACTCCCCTAGTGCAGCAAACAAGCAAAACTCCTCCAAACTCGTGTGCACAAGAGTTCACACGCCTAAAACAAATCAAAAACAACAACCGAATACATAAAACACATATAAATCGGTTTCATGGTCAAAACCCAACATAAACCGAGCCAATTATGTAAAGAAATACATACCAAGATCAAAAACAGCCTCTTTCTCTCTCTCTAGAACCTAGAGAGCTTGGATTTCTTCTTCTTCTTCTGATTCGGTTGAACACAGTAGCAGCAGGAGTGATATGGGCGGCCATGCCCATATAAAGTGCATTTTTTTTTACTTTTGTGTAGTTTAACATAAAACACCCCTCATCTTTGGCTTCTTTTTGCTTTCTTCTTGATACTTTTATTTTCTTTTTATTTGATCAAAGTTTTGGGTGTTACACATTATAATCGGATTCAATTAGAATAGTTTAGGAGGGTGTTCAAATGGCTTGAGAATCAAAATGGCAAGGTATGAAAGATTGTTACGGATACAAAAACTATCCATGCGAGAATTATTGTTATTTAATGTTTTTGTATAACCAGTTCCTTTTCTATGTATTTTATTAAGATTTCACATATATTTGATGCACAAAACTATAGTCGGCCTATTTCAATTGAAATAAAAAGAAATCTTATCTTCTTGCTCGTGTTACCTTGATTTGACTTCTTTTTCATCAATCACACATTAAGTTTCATGTTTGACATGTGATTTTATTCATTCTGTAACTATAATTTGATTCTCGATTCTTATTGAGTGAATACGACTTGTTCTTTTATCCTTTACGACTCGTATCCATGGTCTAGTGCTTAATAAGGATTCAGTGGATCGAGAGTCGTCATTTGGGTTGTTTTAGTGGATTTGTGAGTAAAAGTGTTCGAAAATGGTTGTGGAGCGTTATGGATGCATTTTGTGCAAGAATGGATCGATTTAAAAGGTGATTTGTTTATTTTTGTTGTCCGGTTTTTGTTTCTATTTGAAAGTAGATACTATTTTCCCTTTGAGGTCGTTTATTTAGATTTCAGTGATCATTATAATCGGATTTAATTAGATTAGTTTAAAAGGTTGTTCAGTAGTCTTGGGAAAGGAATTGCATAGTATGAAAGGTTGTTACGGATAGCAAAAACTATCCATGCGATAACTATAGTTGTTTAATGATTTTGTATAAGTATCTCCTTTTTCATATATTTTATTATGCTTTCACGAATACTTTGATGCACAAATCAATAACCGCCCAATTTCTTTTGAAATAAAATGAATAGTTATGTTCTTGGTCGTGCTACCTTGATTTCACTTCTTTTTCATCAATCACGCAATGAATTTCATGTTTGACATATGATTACATTCATTTCGTAACTATAATTTGATTCTTGATTCTTATTGAGTGAATATTAGTGATTTTCTGATCTTTTAAAACTCGTATCCATGGACTAGTTCTTAATAAAGGATTTTGTGGATCGGAGTCGTCATTTGGATTGAATTTAGTAGATTTGTTCAAGAGTGTTTGAAAATGGTTGTGGGGTGTTGTGGACACATTTTGTTCAGGAGTGGATCGATTTTAAAGATGATTTGTTTATTTTCATGTTCGGTTTTGGTTTCTATTTGAATGTAGATCCTATGTTCCCTTTGTGGTTGTTTAGTTCGATTTCATTGATCATTATAATCGGATTCGATTAGATTAGTTTAGGAGGGTGTTCAAATGGCAAGGTATGAAAGCTTGTTACGGATACAAAAACTATCCATACTAGAATTATTGTTCTTTAATGTTTTTGTATAACCGGTTCCTTTTATATTATTTTAAAGATTTCACATATACTTTGATGCACAAAACTATAGTCGGCCTATTTCAATTGAAATAAAAAGAAATCTTATCTTCTTGCTCGTGTTACCTTGATTTGACTTCTTTTTCATCAATCACACATTAAGTTTCATGTTTGACATGTGATTTTATTCATTCTGTAACTATAATTTGATTCTCGTTTCTTATTGAGTGAATACGAGTTGTTCTTTTATCCTTTACGACTCGTATCCATGGTCTAGTGCTTAATAAGGATTCAGTGGGTCGAGAGTCGTCATTTGGATTGTTTTAGTGGATTTGTGAGTAAGAGTGTTCGAAAATGGTTGTGGAGTGTTATGGATGCATTTTTTGCAAGAATGGATCGATTTAAAAGGTGATTTGTTTATTTTCATGTCCGGTTTTGGTTTCTATTTGAAACTAGATACTATTTTCCCTTTGAGGTCGTTTAGTTAGATTTCAGTGATCATTATAATCGGATTTAATTAGATTAGTTTAGAAGGGTGTTCAGAAGTCTTGAGAAAGGAATTGCATAGTATGAAAGTTGTTACGGATAGCAAAAACTATCCATGCGATAACTATAGTTGTTTAATGATTTTGTATAAATATCTCATTTTTCATATATTTTATTAAGCTTTCGCGAATACTTTGATGCACAAATCAATAACCGCCCTTTTGAAATAAAAGAAATATTATCTTTTAGGCCGAGTTACCTTGATTTCATTTCTTTTTCATCAATCACACAATGAATTTCATGTTTGACATGTGATTACATTCATTTTGTAGCTATAATTTGATTCTTGATTCTTATTGAGTTAAACGAGTGGTTTTCTAATCTTTTACGACTCGTATCCATAGACTAGTTCTTAATAAAGAATTTTGTGGATCGAGAGTCATCATTTGGATTGAATTTAGTAGATTTTTGCAAGAGTGTATGAAGATGGTTGTGGGGTGTTGTGGACGCATTTTGTTCAGGAGTGGATCGATTTTAATGACGATTTGTTTATTTTCATGTTCGGTTTTGGTTTCTATTTGAATGTAGATACTATGTTTCCTTTGTGGTTGTTTAGTTTGATTTCATTGATCATTATAATCAGATTCAATTAGATTAGTTTAGGTGGGTGTTCAAATGGCTTGAGAATCGAAATGGCAAGGTATAAATCCCAATATTCTTGTTCCAAACCAGAACCTTACGGCCATATCACTGTTCTTGAGAGACACACGGCTTCACAAAAAGGTACATTCTTTTAAAGGCTCGCATTTCGTGTGTTGGTGCACATACCTTGAACCCGAAAACCCTCCTTTTCATGTGTTTAAGCACCCATTTAACCACTTGTCTTGGTCAACCCCCATTCTATGCATAGAACCTGCTTAAAAACATCTTATGAACAATATAATAATCTGGACTTAAGGTTACAAAAAGATTTAAAGGTGTTTAAACTCAAGCTTTATTAGTTACACATGTGTAAATGGTGTTGAAACACCTTAATCATAACCTAGTCAATTAAATTTGTAAGATTCGGGACGTTATTGTATTTTCCATTTATTTTAGGATGCTTAACTTACAAAATTATAGAAATGGGTGGATTGGTATGGTATAATGGTCATTAGGAGCTTATTTAGTGACCCGAATAGGTGATGAAACTCTCGAAATGGCCAAAAACTTAAGGAGAGGCAAGTATCGAAACTTTTAGGACTTAAAACATGTATTATATTGATAAAAACCAAACTTGGTGAATTTTTGGATTAATATGTAATTTCTATGAAATTATTCTACTAAAATACGCCTAACCGGGAATTTTTGGATATATTTCTAAATGGTGTAACAAGCTTGAGACCTATAAATTCATGTTATTTTAGTAAGTTAGAAGACCTCAATATGATATTTTGGTGGGAGGTTGAAAGAAAGCAAACTTTTGGGTCAAAATTGTAAATTTGAAACTTGAGGGACCAAAGTGTAAATTTCGTAAATAAAACTAAATTTTAGTAATCTTATGACTAGAAAACTCTTGTTAAACTTATTATAATATAAACAAACTTATAAGAGTCATATAACTCATCATCCATATCAAAAACCCTAACTTTCTCAAAAAGGAAACTTTTTGACGCAAACTTCTAAGAATCGAAGCCACATGATTTTATGACCATCAAATGCACTTAGTTACACTTTCAATAGTCTAAGAACATATAGCTTACTACTTGTATCATGACAATAGGGTGCTAGAACACGGACTAGCTGGTACTTGAAGGATTTTTATTTGATTCTAAGGTGAGTTTTAGTGTTCCCTTTTTACTACTATTTTAGGATGAAACATGCTATGTTTGAACTAAAAGTTATTTGTGTACTATTATGCGATGCTATTATATGTTGTAGCTAATGTTATAACGTGCTCCTACTTGTATCACAATCATTAATTCTTGTGTGAACCGCTTGTTTTATATGGGTAGATCTACTTGGGGAATCCCCCACGCACAGTGCCTTCCGTCATAACCGGAAGGGTACCACACTGAGATCATGCGGGGTCGTTTGGCTCATATGACAGGTTTTATAAGATACTATGGTGTGCCACTCAGCACGTATGGTACACTCTCTGAGGCTCAGTTTCCCCTATGGGATAACCGGTACAACACAAGTTTAGAAGAGGCTAGCCGGGGCTGAGTGCAGGGTTTATTATGACCCCACAACAGTGATACTTATGTTTTTAAATTTAACTTATGGATTCTAAAGAGCCCTTTTGTTTTGAACTTTAAGCACTTGAACTCACCAACTTTTTAGTTGACACAAAAATCTTTTTTTTTTTTGAGCATGTTTCAGGTAACCCTTGATGAAGCTTGGATTTTAATGGAAACTTTATGGATGGCTTAGCACCATGACTACCAATGGTATTATTTGATTTTGAAACATTATTAGACATTTAAATTATTGAGTTAAATTTGGATAATTTACAATGGGTGTGGATTTGATGTTTGGGCAAGACTTTCATAGCCCGGATATGTTGTTTTAATGTAATACCATGTGATATCTCTCCTTGTGTGCTCTTGAGTGGTTAGTTTTTTCTGCCATGTATTTTGCTAGTCTGTGACGTCCCACCCTCCTTGGGCCCGGGGTGTGACAGATTGGTATCAGAGTCACAGGTTGTAGAGAAGTCAGGAATACCTTAGTAGACCCTAGGCTACAACCTTGATGCCCTAGGATTGTCCTTGTTTTGGAATGTGTTGGAATGAGTGGGTTGGGTAAATTGATGATTACACTTGATCAACGTAATCATGAATTTATCGTACTAGTGAATTCCGGCACGATCCCCTTATTGGTGATAAAATCTTTCTCCCTGATAGAAAATGTTTTTGCGTGGTCTAAATTGTATCTTCATACCTGATGTGACCTGTATTATTACTGATTATAGATACTACTACCATCATTACTGCTGTAACTACCATTATGAGATACTATCATTACTATTGTCATGAGCTATGAAAAACCAAATTACTCATGATGATTTTTTAGGAACTCGAGACTCATGGCTAAAAAAGGTAAAGCGCCTGCATTCCCTGCCGACGAGACTGCCCCAGTGGGAAGACTCAAGAGGGCAACATCCCCGTCTCAATATGAGGAGTACCTGCAGAGATGCAATCATCCAGGATGGATCTCAGTGACATCCGACGACACGGAACCCTTGGAGGACTCTTCACCGACATCCCAGGATAGGAGCCGAACCCGCTCTAACTCACCGCACGTCACTGCACCCACTCATTCACCTATCCCGCCTATTGGGAATAGGGGTGCGTGTGTCGTCACACAACCGTGCAAGAGCACTAGGCCAGGAGCTTCTGTTTCCTTCAGGATGCCGCCTCCTCCACCTCCTCCTGCGATGGCTCCCTCACCGGTACCTCCGATGATGGGACCGCCCAGACGCCAACCCCAAGATGAGTATTGGATACCGCCCAGGCGTTGCTTGTACGACGGCCCTAGTGTCTTAGCTGGAGACCCCTACTCCCAATCCAGCCGCCAAGCTAGCGATTTTGGTCCATCTGACCCTACACCAAGTGAGATACTTCGAACCATTCAGCGTCATGAGCTGACCCTGCAGCATGCCACGCGGACTTCGCAGTCCGCCCAGTTCCAGGCCATGATGGCGTCTCACGGTGTCCAACGCTTGGAACAAGAGCAGAAGAAGAAGTGTTCGGGCTGGTTTGGGTGGTTGAAAAAGAAATGGCAGTAATGATAGGATGATACTTGATTATTTGGAAGAGACTATTATTTTGAGAAACTATTTATCTATTTCAGATGCTATGATTTTTAATTGGGGGTGACGACACTTTCCAACTTATGAAACTATGAGACTATTGACATTTTACTTGATGATGCTATATTTATCCATGCTTGAATTTTCTTTTGTGATATTATCTTGTCCGTTGCAGGTTGCCTGATTGGAATGTACGATAGTATATTCTTGGGAACTAATTTGATTGCCCCTTAAAATGTTAGTTAACTTTACAAAATTGTTTGAAACTATGTATGACTTATAATGTAGTTTGGGAACCCTCATGTGTTTGGTGAAGCTACCTTTAGGAGTCGAAACAATATGGCGAGATACTTGAAACAAATCTTATGAGACACTAAATGAGTTTATCTATGTTAACACCAGAATGACTCCTATGCGTGGAATGCGTGGGGGAAAGAATAGAGATGCTGGGCGCGTCGGGAACCAGGGTAGAAACCGACCACCTACTCCACCAATGACCACCCATGATGAAAATGCCAATGATGAAGGATCGCCAATCTAATGGTCCAGCAAATCGCCAATGCTATCCCCACCATCATAGCTCAAATAAACGCAGACCGGGAAAATACCACCGGAAATGAAGAACCTGGAAACAATGAAGGTAACGCCAAGGATGCTGAGGAAATAAGAACCAGGTGTTCTTACAAAACTTTTATGGCGTGCAAACCAAAAGATATTACGGCACCGAGGGTGTGATTGATACTTACCGATGGTTAGAAGAGATCGAGGCCGTGCTGGATATCAGCGAGTGCAAAACTGAGCATATGGTCAGGTTCATCTCCCAATCTCTGAAAAGGTTAGCCTTGGAGTGGTGGAAGACCATCGTTCAGCCACGAGGCAGAAATGCTGATGGCCGCATGAGTTGGTCGGAGTTTAGAGAGTTGATGACCAGCAAGTATTGCCCAATAAATCAATTGGAGAAGCTGGAAGCTGAATTCCTGAGCTTAGAAATGAAAGGCCCAAATTACACTAAGTACATCAACCGGTTCTCGGATCTATCCCGACTAGTGCCCCACCTGGTGACACCCGAATCAAAAGGTGTAGCCCGTTTCATTTGGGGACTGCATCCTAGAGTTCGAAACAGGTAGCCTAACTGACGACATGGTTAGAGCTGGCTGGACGAAACAGGGGAGAGCCGAAGACAAGAAGAAGGTGACGGGCGAGAAGAGAAAGTGGTTTGAAGTTAAAAGAGGAATGGGTAGTAGCGGTAGCTCAAGCAGAAGGGCTGGCGAAGGAGCAAGATGTGATGATCAGGGGGCAAGAGCACAAAAACTATACTTAGGTACAAGCCCCTTCTACAACAAGTGCAAGCTACACCACCAAGGGGAATGCAACCCGATGCCTTGCTTCAGGTGCAAGCGAACCGGTCACCTGATTAAAGATTGTACGTATGAGCCCGGGAAGCAATGTTACGAGTGCAGGGATCCAGGACACATGCGGAACATGTGTCCCAAGCTAGCGAGGATAAGGATGCCAGGCCTAACAAGCCCAAAGGAAGAGCGTTTGTAATGGATCCCAATGGTGCCTGTAAGGATCCTATCGTGGTTAACGGTACGTTTCTCATAAATAACCACCCTGCTACCGTTTTATTTAATACCGGAGCAACAAGTAGTTTTGTTTCTACTACCTTTAGGCCTTTAATTGATTTGGAAGCTCGTACCTTAACTGATGCATACACTGTAGAAGTAGCTTATGGCAAGATAATAGAAACCAATGAAGTCATCAAAGACTGCACGTTAGAACTAAAGGGTAATCCATTTAAGATAGACCTGATGCCTGTAATGTTAGGAGGATTTGATGTGGTCGTGGGAATGGATTGGTTAGCTAAAAATAAGGCTGAAATCGTGTGTGATGAGCGTTTGCTTAGAATACCCCTAAGTAATGGAAGTACACTAATGGTTCATGGTGATAGAAGCGACACGCTATACCCCATGATATCTCACATGAAGGCTACCAAGAGTCTCCATAAGGGATGCTCCGCTTTCATAGTCTACGTGATGAAAGCGAGGGAAGAAAAGAAAATTGACGATATATCGGTGGTGTCTGAGTACCCGGAATTATTTCTTGAGGATCTACCGGGACTCCCTCCAACTAGACAGGTCGAATTCCAGATAGATCTAGCGCCTGGTGCTGCACCAGTGGCCAAGGCACCTTACCGACTTGCTCCACCCGAGATGAAGGAGCTAATGATACAAATCCAAGAATTGCTGGATAAAGGATTCATTCGACCAAGTGTTTCTCCGTGGGGCGCACCGATACTATTTGTTAAAAAGAAGGATGGAACCCTACGAATGTGTATTGACTATCGTGATTTGAACAAGCTTACAATCAAGAATCGCTATCCTCTCCCAAGAATCGATGACTTGTTCGATCAATTACAGGGAGCCAGTTTTTTCTCCAAGATAGATTTAAGATCGGGATACCATATACTAAAGATAATGGAAGAAGACATACCCAAGACAGCCTTCAGGACTAGGTATGGACACTATGAGTACTTAGTCATGCCCTTTGGACTGACTAATGCACCTGCGGCATTTATGGACCTCATGAACCGAGTATGTCGGTCGTATCTAGACATGTTCGTGATTGTGTTTATTGATGATATTTTGATCTACTCCCGTAGCAAGGAAGAGCATGAGAAGCACCTTAGACTGATTCTTGAGTTGCTCAAGAATGAGCAGTTATATGCAAAGTTCTCCAAATGTGAGTTTTGGATGCGCGAAATCCAGTTTTTAGGACATGTGGTGAACAAAGAACGTATCCAAGTAGATCCAACAAAAATAGAAGCCATTAAAAACTAGAAGATCCCTGAAACCCCAACCGAGATAAGGCAATTTCTTGGCTTGGCTGGATACTATCGGAGGTTCATCAAGGATTTCTTGCGAATTGTGTAGCCATTAACCGCACTAATCAAAAAGAATACAGCCTTCATATGGGAAAAGGAGCAGAATAAAGCATTTGAGATACTCAAGGAAAAGCTGCGCAGTGCACCTATCCTAGCCCTACCGGAAGGCATTGAGGATTTCATAGTTTATTGCGACGCCTCACGTTAGGGGTTGGGGTGTGTATTGATGCAGCGAGACAAGGTGATTGCTTACACGTCTAGATTGTTAAATGAGCATGAGAGAAACTACACTACTCACGATCTAGAACTGGGTGTCATGGTGTTTGCGCTTAAAATATGGAGACACTACCTCTATGGTACCAAATGCGTCATTTACACTGATCATAAAAGTTTGCAACACATTGTGGAATAGAAGATGTTAAAATGCGACAAAGAAGGTGGGTTGAATTGTTGAGCAATTATGAATGTGAGATTCGTTACCATCCAGGCAAGGCCAATTTGGTGGCGGATGCATTGAGTAGAAAGGAAAGGGAAAAACCCCTTCACATCAGTGCCTTAAGAATGAGCGTGTATACGAGTCTTACCGCTAGATTAAAAGCAGCACAAAGGGAAGCCCTGAATGAGGACAAGCTAGCTGACGAGATGCTAACGGGAATGGAAAAACGTTTAGAAGTGAGTAATGACGGACTGTATAAGCATGAGGGAAGGACTTGGGTACCGAAACACGGAGGAATTAGAGAGATAGTCCTAGATGAAGCCAACAAATCTAGATATTCGGTTCATCCGGGAAGTGACAAGATGTATCAAGACTTAAAGACTCTCTTCTGGTGGCCCGGGTTAAAGAAATCCATTGCCACCTATGTGGGGAAATGTCTGACGTGGGCAATGGTAAAAGCCAAAAACCAGAAACCATCAGGAACCTTACAACAGCCCGAGATCCCTGAATGGAAATGGGAGAACATTACAATGGATTTTGTTACAAAGTTACCAAGAACCTTTTGAGGGCATGATGCTATTTGGGTAATAGTGGATAGGCTTACCAAATCAGCTCACTTTCTAACTATTCGAGAAGATTACGTCTTACCGAAGCTAGCGCGACTATACATCGATGAAATAGTAACAAGACATGGAGTGCCACTATCAATTATCTCAGACTGTGATAGTCGCTTCATTTCACGATTTTGGAAGTCTCTCCAACAGGCTCTGGGGACCCATCTTGACTTAAGCACTGCATACCACCCTCAAACAGATGGGCAAAGTGAAAGAACCATTCAGACCCTGGAGGACATGTTAAGAGCTTGCGTGATCGACTTCGGTGGAAGTTGGGATAATCACCTTCCTCTCGTGGAATTCTCCTACAATAATAGTTACCACACAAGTATAAACGCAGCCCCGTATGAAGCATTATATGGTAGAAAATGCCGATCACCGTTAAGCTAGAATGAGATTGGTGATAGCCAAACAATGGGACCCGATATCGTAATGGAAACCACCGATAAGGTATTCAAGATTAAGGAACGACTGAGAGCAGCCAGAGACCGTCAAAAGAAATACGTGGATAGACGACGAAAGCCCCTGGAATTTCAAGTGGGTGATAAAGTGATGCTAAAAGTCGCACCGTGGAAGGGCACAGTTAGATTTGGCAAGAAAGGCAAGCTAAGCCCAAGATACATTGGACCATTCAAAATTTTATCAAGAATTGGCCCGGTAGCATACCAATTAAAACTACCCCAAGAGTTGAGCTATGTACATGACACCTTCCATGTGTCTAACTTGAAGAAGTGTCTTGTAGACAAGGCCTTGGAATTGCCATTGAAGGATGCCAAAATCACTAACGAATTTAAATTTGTGGAAGAGCCCATAGAGATTACCGACCGACTGGTTCAGAAACTTAGACGAAGTCGTATACCCAAGGTAAAAGTGAGATGGAACTCTAGGCGAGGAACCGAATTCACGTGGGAAAGAGAAGATGTGATGAGAAAGGAGTACCCACAACTCTTTAAACCAACTCGTCCAGGAAATAATCAAAACTAAAATTTTGGGACGAAATTTCCCAAACGGTGGGAGAATGTAACAACGGACTCCCAGGTCCGCCTTCAAAAACTTAAATTAATCTGGCATTGTTTCATTTTCATTATTTTATCATGTTTATGTATCTTCTTTCTCCTATGATTAATTGTTTATGAGTTTTAGTTCCTTGGATGATTCTATTAGGACTTGCCTTAATCTAGAAACTATTTCCCGAGGCTAGAAAATTCACATAATTGGCTAAACTACCTTGAAAATTTTACAAAAATTAAATCCAAGTCTTCCGCACGTATTTTTCTCTTAGGTGCATGATAACTGTTCAGGCGCATGAGAACTGTTCAGGCGCATGAGAACCTCAGTCGCATGAGAACTGTTCAGGTGTATTAGAACTGTGCGAGTGCATTCGGCAGTGGGCGCATTACCATTGCTGAGGCGCATGAGCACTGTTCGGGCATTTTGGTAGTGGGCGTTTGAGCACTATACAGATGCATTAGCACTGTTCGGCCCGAAAATTTTTCTATCTTCCGAACACTAGCATTCTGAATTTTTTTTTCCAGAATCCTTCTAGAAGACTTTTGACCAAATTGTGCACCACCCATATTACCCAATGCATGGGATTATCACCATGCATTCGGCCACCCCACTCACCAACCACACCTCACCTTTTATTTCCCAAACCGACTTACACACTCCACCCCCATATTTTTTTTCTTTCTTTCATTCTTCATTGTACACACTCCATCTTACTCCCTTTCTCTCTCTTTGTCGAAAACTCTCTGCTCTCCTTTCTCTCTGCGATTTCTTAACCGTCTTCATCAGAAAAATCTGAAGACTTCTTCAAAGCATACATCAAACACGGAACATCTAGTGTGTAAGCATTCTTGTACCCGAACAAAATCTATTTCTTGAGTTTCTTTATTTTCTTCTATAAATCCCAATATTCTTGCTCCAAACCAGAACCTTAAGGCCATATCACTGTTCTTGAGAGACTCACGGCTTCACAAAAAGGTACATTCTTTTAAAGGCTCGCATTTCGTGTGTTGGTGCACATACCTTGAACCCGAAAACCCTGATTTTCATGTGTTTAAGCACCCATTTAACCACTTGTCTTGGTCAACCCCATTTTGTGCTTAGAACCTGCTTAAAAACATCTTATGAACAATATAATAATCTGGACTTAAGGTTACAAAAAGATTTAAATGTGTTTAAACTCGAGCTTTATTAGTTACACGTGTAAATGGTGTTGAAACACCTTAATCATAACCTTGTCAATTAAATTTGTAAGATTTGGGAGGTTATTGTATTTTCCAGTTATTTTAGGATGTTTAACTTACAAAATTATATAAATGGGTGGATTGGTATGGTATAATGGTCATTAGGAGCTTATTTAGTGACCCGAATAGGTGATGAAACTCTCGAAATGGCCAAAAACTTAAGGAGAGGCAAGTATCGAAATTTTTAGAACTTAAAACATGTATTATATTGCTAAAAACCGAACTTGGTGAATTTTTGGATTAATATGTAATTTCTATGAAATTATTCTACTAAATTACGCCTAACCGGGGAATTTTTGGATAAATTTCTAAATGGTGTAACAAGCTTAAGACCTATAAATTCATGTTATGTCAGTAAGTTAGAAGACCTCAATATGATATTTTGGTGGGAGGTTGAAAGAATGCAAACTTTTGGGTCAAAATTGTAAATTTAGAAACTTGAGGGACCAAAGTGTAAATTTCGTAAATAAAACTAAATTTCAGTAATCTTATGACTAGAAAACTCTTTTTAAACTTATTATAATATAAAAAAACTTATAAGAGTCATATAACTCGTCATCCATATCAAAAACCCTAACTTTCTTAAAAAGGAAACTTTTTGACGCAAACTTCTAAGAATCGAAGCCACATGATTTTATGACCATCAAATGCACTTAGTTACACTTTCAATAGTCTAAGAACATATAGCTTACTACTTGTATCATGACAATAGGGTGCTAGGACACGGACTAGCTGGTACTTGAAGGACTTTTATTTGATTCTATGGTGAGTTTTAGTGTTCCCTTTTTACTACTATTTTGGGATGAAACATGCTATGTTTGAACTAAAAGTTATTTGTGTACTATTATGCGATGCTATATATGTTGTGGCTAATGTTATAACTTGCTCCTACTTGTATCACAATCATTAATTCTTATATGAATCGCTTGTTTTATATGGGTAGATCTACTTGGGGAATCCCCCACGCACAGTGCCTTCCATCATAACCGGAAGGGTACCACACTGAGATCCTGTGGGGTCGTTTGTGTCATATGACAGGTTTTATAAGATACTATGGTGTGCCACTCAGCAGGTATGGTACTCTCTGAGGTTCAGTTTCCCCTATGGGATAACCGGTACAACACAAGTTTAGAAGAGGCTAGCCGGGGCTGAGTGCAGGGTTGATTGTGACCCCACAACAGTGATACTTATGTTTTTAAATTTAACTTATGGATTCTAAAGAGCCCTTTTGTTATTGAACTTTAAGCACTTGAACTCATCAACTTTATAGTTGACACAAAAATCTTTTTTTTTTTAGCATGTTTCAGGTAACCCTTGATGAAGCTTGGATTTTAATGGAAACATTATGGATGGCTTAGCACCGTGACTACTAATGGCATTATTTGATTTTGAAAAATTATTAGACATTTAAATTGTTGAGTTAAATTTGGATAATTTACAATAGGTGTGGATTTGATGTTTGGGCAAGACTTTCATAGCCCGGATATGTTGTTTTAATATAATGCCATGTGATATCTCTCCTTGTGTGCTCTTGAGTGGTTAGTTTCCGCTGCCATGTATTTTGCTGGTCTGCGACGTCCCACCCTGCTTGGGCCCGAGGTGTGACAATAATTTGATTCTTGATTCCTATTGTGTGAATACGAGTGGTTTTCTAATCCTTTACGATTCGTATTCATGGACTAGTTCTTAATAAAGGATTTTGTGGATCGAGAGTCGTCATTTGGATTGAATTTAGTAGATTTTTGCTAGAGTGTATGAAGTTGGTTGTGGGGTGTTGTGGACGCATTTTGTTCAGGAGTGGATAGATTTTAAAGATGATTTGTTTATTTTCATGTTCGGTTTTGGTTTCTATTTGAATGTAGATACTATGTTCCCTTTGTGGTTGTTTAGTTGATTTCATTGATCATTATAATCAGATTCAATTAGATTAGTTTAGGAGGTTTTTCAAACGGCTTGAGAATCGAAATGGCCAGGTATGAAAGATTGTTACGGATACAAAAGCTATCCATGCGAGAATTATTGTTCTTTAATGTTTTTGTATAACCGGTTCCTTTTTTATGTATTTTATTAAGATTTCATGTATACTTTGATGCACAAAACTATAGTCGGCCTATTTCAATTGAAATAAAAAGAAATCTTATCTTCTTGCTCGTGTCCGTTGATTTGACTTCTTTTTCATCAATAACACATTAAGTTTCATGTTTGACATGTGCTTTTATTCATTCTGTAACTATAATTTGATTCTCGATTTTTATTGAGTGAATACGAGTTGTTCTTTTGTCCTTTACGACTCGTATCCATGGTCTAGTGCTTAATAAGGATTCAGTGGATCGAGAGTCGTCATTTGGATTGTTTTAGTGGATTTGTGAGTAAGAGTGTTCGAAAATGGTTGTGGAGTGTTATGGATGCATTTTATGCAAGAATGGATCGATTTAAAAGGTGATTTGTTTATTTTCATGTCCGGTTTGGTTTCTATTTGAAAGTAGATACTATTTTCCCTTGAGGTCGTTTAGTTAGATTTCAATGATCATTATAATCGGATTTAATTAGATTAGTTTAGAAGGGTGTTCAGAAGTCTTGAGAAAGGAATTGCATAGTATGAAAGTTGTTACGGATTGAAAAAACTATCAATGCGATAACTATAGTTGTTTAATGATTTTGTATAAGTATCTCCTTTTTCATATATTTTATTAAGCTTTCGCGAATACTTTGATGCATAAATCAATAACAGCCCGATTTCTTTTGAAATAAAAAGAAATGTTATTTCTGGGTCGTGTTACCTTGATTTCACTTATTTTTCATCAATCAGACAATGAATTTCATGTTTGACATGTGTTTACGTTCATTTCATCACTATAATTTGATTCTTGATTCTTATTGAGTGAATACGAGTCGTTTTCTGATGACTCGTATCCATGGACTAGTTCTTAATAAAGGATTTTGTGGATCGAGAGTCGTCATTTGGATTGAATTTAGTAGATTTGTGAAGAGTGTTTGAAGATGGTTATGGGTGTTGTGGACGCATTTTGTTCAGGAGTGGATCGACTTTAAAGATGATTTTTTTATTTTCATGTTTGGTTTTGGTTTCTATTTGAATGTAGATACTATGTTCCCTTTGTGGTTGTTTAGTTTCATATCATTGATCATTATAATCGGATTCAATAAGATTAGTTTAGGAGGGTGTTCAAATGGCTTGAGAATCGAAATGGCAAGGTACGAAAGATTGTTACGAATACAAAAACTATCCATGCGAGAATTATTGTTCTTTAATGTTTTGTATAACCGGTTCCTTTTGTATGTATTTTATTAAGATTTCACATAACTTTGATGCACAAAACTATAGTCGGCCTATTTCAATTGAAATAAAAAGAAATCTTAACTTCTTGCTCGTGTTACCTTGATTTGACTTCTTTTTCATCAATCACTCATTAAGTTTCATGTTTGACATGTAATTTTATTCATTCTGTAACTATAATTTGATTCTCGATTCTTATTGAGTGTATACGAGTGGTTCTTTTATCCTTTACGACTCGTATCCATGGTCTAGTGCTTAATAAGGATTCAGTGGATCAAGAGTCGTCATTTGGATTGTTTTAGTGGATTTGTGAGTAAGAGTGTTCGAAAATGGTTGTGGAGTCTTATGGATGCATTTTGTGCAAGAATGGATAGATTTAAAAGGTGATTTGTTTATTTTCATGTCCGGTTTTGGTTTCTATTTGAAAGTAGATACCATTTTCCCTTTGAGGTCGTTTAGTTAGTTTTCAGTGATCATTATAATCAGATTTAATTAGATTAGTTTAGAAGGGTGTTCAGAAGTCTTGAGAAAGGAATTGCATAGTATGAAAGTTGTTACGGATAGCAAAAACTATCCATGCGATAACTATAGTTGTTTAATGATTTTGTATAAGTATCTCCTTTTTCATATATTTTATTAAGCTTTCGCGAATACTTTGATGCACAAATCAATAACCGCCTAATTTCTTTTGAAATAAAAAGAAATGTTATGTTGTTGGTCATGTTACCTTGATTTCACTTCATTTTCATCAACCAGACAATGATTTTCATGTTTAAAATGTGTTTACATTCATTTCGTAACTATAATTTGATTCTTGATTCTTATTGAGTGAATACGAGTGGTTTTCTGACCCTTTAAGACTCGTATCCATGGACTAGTTCTTAATAAAGGATTTTGTGGATCGAGAGTCATCATTTGGATTGAATTCAGTAGATTTTTGAAGAGTGTTTGAAGATGGTTATGGGGTGTTGTGGACGCATTTTGTTCAGGAGTGGATCGATTTTAAAGATAATTTTTTTATTTTCATGTTTGGCTTTGGTTTCTATTTGAATGTAGATACTATGTTCCCTTTGTGGTTGTTAGTTTGATATCATTGATCATTATAATCGGATTCAATAAGATTAGTTTTGGAGGGTGTTCAAATGGCTTGAGAATCAAAATGGCAAGGTACGAAAGATTGTTACGAATACAAAAACTATCCATGCGACAATTATTGTTCTTTAATGTTTTGTATAACCGGTTCCTTTTTTATGTATTTTATTAAGATTTCACGTATACTTTGATGCACAAAACTATAGTCGGCCTATTTCAATTGAAATAAAAAGAAATCTTAACTTCTTGCTCGTGTTACCTTGATTTGACTTCTTTTTCATCAATCACACATTAAGTTTCATGTTTGACATGTAATTTTATTCATTCTGTAACTATAATTTGATTCTCGATTCTTATTATGTGTATACGAGTGGTTCTTTTATCCTTTACGACTCGTATCCATGGTCTAGTGCTTAATAAGGATTCAGTGGATCGAGAGTCGTCATTTGGATTGTTTTAGTGGATTTGTGAGTAAGAGTGTTCGAAAATGTTTATGGAGTGTTATGGATGCATTTTGTGCAAGAATGGATCGATTTAAAAGGTGATTTGTTTATTTTCATGTCCAGTTTTGGTCTCTATTTGAAAGTAGATACTATTTTCCCTTTAGGGTCGTTTAGTTAGATTTCAGGGGTCATTATAATCGGATTTAATTAGATTAGTTTAGAAAGGTGTTTAGAAGTCTTGAGAAAGGAATTGCATAGTATGAAAGGTTGTTATGGATAGCAAAAACTATCCATGCGATAACTATTAGTTGTTTAATGATTTTGTATAAGTATCTCCTTTTTCATATATTTTATTAAGCTTTCACGAATACTTTGATGCACAAATCAATAACCACCCAATTTCTTTTGAAATAAAATGAAATGTTATCTTCTTGGTCGTGTTACCTTGATTTCACTTCTTTTTCATCAATCACACAATGAATTTCATGTTTGACGTGTGGTTACATTCATTTCGTAACTATAATTTGATTCTTGATTCTTATTGAGTGAAAACGAGTGGTTTTCTGATCCTTTAAGACTCGTATCCATGGACTAGTTCTTAATAAAAGATTTTGTGGATCGAGAGTCGTCATTTGGATTGAATTTAGTAGATTTGTGCAAGAGTGTTTGAAGATGGTTGTGGGGTGTTGTGGACGCATTTTGTTCAAGAGTGGATCTATTTTAAAGATGATTTGTTTATTTTTCATGTTCGGTTTTGGTTTCTATTTGAATGAAGATACTATGTTCCCTTTGTGGTTGTTTAGTTTGATTTCATTGATCATTATAATCGAATTCAATAGATTAGTTTAGGAGGGTGTTCAAATGGCTTGAGAATCGAAATGGCAAGGTATGAAAGATTTTTACGGATACAAAAACTATCCATGCGAGAATTATTGTTCTTTAATGTTTTTCTATAACCAGTTCCTTTTTTATGTATTTTATTAAGATTACACGTATACTTTGATGCACAAAACTATAGTCGGCCTTTTTCAATTGAAATAAATAGAAATCTTATCGTCTTGCTCGTGTTACCTTGATTTGACTTCTTTTTCATCAATCACACATTAAGTTTCATGTTTGACATGTGATTTTATTCATTCTGTAACTATAATTTGATTTTCGATTCTTATTGAGTGAATACGAGTTGTTCTTTTATCCTTTACGACTCGTATCCATGGTCTAGTGCTTAATAAGGATTCAATGGATCGAGAGTCGACATTTGGATTGTTTTAGTGGATTTGTGAGTAAGTGTGTTCGAAAATGGTTGTGGAGTGTTATGGATGCATTTTGTTCAAGAATGGATCGATTTAAAAGGTGATTTGTTTATTTTCATGTCTGGTTTTTGTTTCTATTTGAAAGTAGATACTATTTTCCCTTTGAGGTCTTTTAGTTAGATTTCAGTGATCATTATAATCGGATTTAGTTAGATTAGTTTAGAAGGGTGTTCAGAAGTCTTGAGAAAGGAATTGCATAGTATGAAAGGTTGTTACGGATAGCAAAAACTATCCATGCGATAACTATAGTTGTTTAATGATTTTGTATAAGTATCTCCTTTTTCATATATTTTATTAAGCTTTCGCGAATACTTTGATGCACAAATCAATAACCACCCAATTTGTTTTGAAATAAAAAGAAATGTTATTTTCTTGGTCGTGTTACCTTGATTTCACTTCTTTTTCATCAATCACACAATGAATTTCATGTTTGACGTGTGATTTCATTCATTTCGTAACTATAATTTGATTCTTGATTCTTATTGAGTGAATACGAGTGGTTTCTAATCCTTTAAAACTCGTATCCATGGACTAGTTCTTAATAAAGGATTTTGTGGATCGAGAGTCGTTATTTGGATTGAATTTCGTAGATTTGTGCAAGAGTGTTTGAAGATGGTTGTGGGGTGTTGTGGACGCATTTTGTTCAGGAGTGGATCGATTTTAAAGATGATTTGTTTATTTTCATGTTCGGTTTTGGTTTCTATTTGAATGTAGATCCTATGTTCCCTTTGTGGTTGTTTAGTTTGATATCATTGATCATTATAATCGGATTCAATTAGATCAGTTTAGGAGGGTGTTCAAATGGCTTGAGAATCGAAATGGCAAGGTATGAAAGATTGTTACGGATACAAAAACTATCCATGCGAGAATTATTGTTCTTTAATCTTTTTGTATAACCAGTTCCTTTTTTATGTATTTTATTAAGATTTCACATATACTATCACACCCGAAAATTTTAATAAAAAGAAAGGAAAAGAAAAGTAACTTGAAAGAAAAGAAAAGAAGCACAAGTGGAGGGGGCCAAATTGTATGAAGTACAAAACCTTATTATTTTAATGTTTAAAAGGCATGACCGCCCATGCCACTCTCTTTTTACACCTTTTGCTTTCGGCTAGACAAGAAGAAGAAAGAAGAGCAGAGTTTTCTCTCGGTTTCAAGGAAGTTGAAGCTGAGTTTTCGCATTTGATGAGTGTTTCTTTGTGTTTTGGTTTGGTTTTGTTGGGTTTTTAACCTTAAAACCGATTTTTATGTGTTCTTTGTGCTTGGTTGTGTGTTTTGTTGTGTTTTTAGGTGTTTGGACTCTTTGTGCCCTCAAGTTCGGTGGAGTTTTACTTGAAGGCTGCATTAGGTGAGTTCTAGATCCCCAGTTTTATGTTTTTAAACTTCTTTGGGGCTGAAAATGCATGTAAAAATGTTTTACAACTTGTATGTATGGTAACCATGTGTATGTTGTGTTTGATTGGTTGTATTTCTTGGATTTATGTTTGTTTTAGGTGCTTAGAATGATAGATTTAAGTTATGAGCATGTTGGAATGATGTTTGAGACTGGAAATAATTTAGAAACACATAAGTCTGCTGCCCATGCGCCTAAATAGGGCTCATGCGCCTGAAATTTAGCTTAGACGCCTAAGTCCTTCTTATGCGCCTAAACAGTACCTCATGCGCCCAGAAAATTTCTCATACGCCTAAGTGCTAGTTCAGGCGCCTAACTTTCCCATGCGCCCAAGTACTCATGCGCCTGCATAGTACTCATGCGCCTAAAAGACTTAGAAAAGTTTCTGAAATTTGAGAAATAGAAATTTTAAGACTTAACCCTGGGGTGTTTTGGTGGTTATGATTGTTAATGTTATGCTTGTTTGTGGCCTGTTCTTATGTTCCATATTACGTATTATTATGTGACTTTACGTGGTGTGATTATGCTCGTATACGTAAAGTATTATCATAAATGAAGTGAAAGATTAATGATAATGAAAAGTGGAACTTAACGAATGAATAAAAGTCTTGCAAGCAAAATAAAAGGTGGTTCACAGCCGTGGGTTGTCAGCTCAACTGTGTGCGGGTTAGCTACCCCTGAGGATGCATGTAAGGTCAATCTTTGAGATTGACGGGACCCTTGTTGTTTGCCCCAGGTACTGGAGTCAGCTTCGTGCACAATGTTCGGGGTCTATTTATAGACCTCAGGTCCAGTACCAGCTTCGTGCACAATGTTCGGGGTATTGCACTTTGGTCTGGTAGAAAGTGAAAGATAATGATAAAAGTACGGAATGAAGGAGAAGAATGATGAAGGATAAGAATGAATATTATCTTGTTGTACGTATGATGTGTGATCACGTACGGAAGTAACAGATTTATGAAAAGGAAGTATTTTAAGAAAATTATATTTTATATATTTAAACAAAGGATTTTAATTCTAAAAAAAACTAGAACTCACTCAGCAACGCTGACTTTTATGCATTTTCAATTGGCAGGTAACTTGTTGCTGGGGATGGCACGCGGGTGAAGCTACTTGGTGGGCAAGACTGGTATCCATTTTTTCATAATGATATTGTTGTTTTATAATGCAAATGAACGATTCTTTTGTAACTCCTAAAATACAATGATGTATTATTTGGGAACATTAAATATTAATGCATGAATGGCTTTTGTTAAAATTAATCCGCTGCTATGTTCTATGATATGTATGTAATTTAATATAATTAATGTTGTGATTGACCAACTGTGAGTTTTCCGGGAACGGGGCCTTCCATATACTTTGATGCATAGAACTATAGTCGGCCTATTTCAATTGAAATAAAAGGAAATCTTAACCTCTTGCTCGTGTTACCTTGATTTGACTTCTTTTTCATCAATCACACATTAAGTTTCATGTTTACATATGATTACATTCATTCCGTAACTATAATTTGATTCTCGATTCTTATTGAGTGAATACGAGTGGTCCTTTTATCCTTTACGACTCGTATCCATGGTCTAGTGCTTAATAAGGATTCAGTGGGTCGAGAGTCGTCATTTGGATTGTTTTAGTGGATTTGTGAGTAAGAGTGTTCGAAAATGGTTGTGGAGTTTTATGGATGCATTTTGTGAAAGAATGGATCGATTTAAAAGGTGATCTGTTTATTTTCATGTCCGGTTTTGGTTTCTATTTGAAATAGATACTATTTTCCCTTTAGGGTTGTTTAGTTAGATTTCAGTGATCATTATAATTGGATTTAATTAGATTAGTTTAGAAGGGTGTTTAGAAGTCTTGAGAAAGGAATTGCATAGTATGAAAGGTTGTTAAAGAGAGAAAAAATTATCCATGCGATAACTATAGTTGTTTAATGATTTTGTATAAGTATCTCCTTTTTCATATATTTTATTAAGCTTTCATGAATACTTTGATGCACAAATCAGTAACCGCCCAATTTCTTTGAAATAAAAAGAAATGTTATCTTCTTGGTCGTGTTATCTTGATTTCACTTCTTTTTCATCAATCACACAATGAATTTCATGTTTGACGTGTGATTACATTCATTTCATAACTATAATTTGATTCTTGATTCTTATTGAGTGAATACGAGTGGTTTTCTGATCCTTTACGACTCGTATCCATGTATTAGTTCTTAATAAAGGATTTTGTGGATCGAGAGTCGTCATTTGGATTGAATTTAGTAGATTTGTGCAAGAGTGTTTGAAGATGGTTGTGGGGTGTTTTGAACGTATTTTGTTCAGGAGTGGATCGATTTTAAAGATGATTTTTATTTTCATATTCGGTTTGGTTTCTATTTGAATGTAGATACTCTGTTCCCTTTGTGGTAGTTTAGTTTGATTTCATTAATCATTATAATCGGATTCAATTAGATTAGTTTAGGAGGGTGTTCAAATGGATTGAAAATCGAAATGGCATGGTATGAAAGATTGTTACGGATAGCAAAAACTATCCAAGCGAGAATTATTGTTCTTTAATGTTTTTGTATAACCAGTTCCTTTTTTATGTATTTTATTAAGATTTCACATATACTTTGATGCACAAAAATATAGTGGCCTATTTCAATTGAAATAAAAAGAAATCTTATCTTCTTGCTCGTGCTACCTTGATTTGACTTCTTTTTCATCAATCACACATTAAGTTTCATGTTTGACATGTGATTACATTCATTCCATAACTATAAATTGATTCTTGATTCTTATTGAGTGAATACGAATGGTTCTTTTATCCTTTACGACTCGTATCCATGGTCTAGTGCTTAGTAAGGATTCAGTGGATCGAGACTCGTCATTTGGATTGTTTTAGTGGATTTGGGAGTAATAGTGTTCGAAAATGGTTGTGGAGTGTTATGGATGTATTTTGTGCAAGAATGGATCGATTTAAAAGGTGATTTGTTTATTTTCATGTCCGGCTTTGGTTTCTATTTGAAAGTAGATACTATTTTCCCTTTGTGGTCGTATAGTTAGATTTCAGGATCATTATAATCGGATTTCATTAGATTAGTTTAGAAGGGTGTTCAGAAGTCTTGAGAAAGGAATTGCATAGTATGAAAGGTTGTGACGGATAGCAAAAACTATCCATGAGATAAGTATAGTTGTTTAATGATTTTATATAAGTATCTCTATTTTCATATATTTTATTAAGCTTTCGCGAATACTTTGATGCACAAATCAATAACCGCCCAATTTCTTTTGAAATAAAAGAAATGTTATCTTCTTGGTCGTGTTACCTTGATTTCACTTCTTTTTCATCAATCACACAATGAATTTCATGTTTGGCGTGTGATTACATTCATTTTGTAACTATAATTTGATTCTTGATTCTTATTGAGTGAATACGTGTGGTTTTCTAATCCTTTACGACTCGTATCCATGGACTCGTTCTTAATAAAGGATTTTGTTGATCGAGAATCGTCATTTGGATTGACTTTAGCAGATTTGTGCAAGAGTGTTTGAAGATGGTTGTGGGTGTTGTGGACGTATTTTGTTCAGGAGTGGATTGATTTTAAAGATGATTTGTTTATTTTCATGTTTGGTTTTGGTTTCTATTTTAATGTAGATACTATGTTCCCTTTGTGGTTGATTAGTTTGATTTCATTGATCATTATAATCGGATTCAATAAGATTAGTTTAGGAGGGTGTTCAAATGGCTTGAGAATTGAAATGGCATGGTATGAAAGATTGTTACGGATAGCAAAATCTATCCATGTGAGAATTATTGTTCTTTAATGTTTTTGTATAACCAGTTCCTTTTTTATGTATTTTATTAAGATTTCATGTATACTTTGATGCACAAAACTATAGTCGGCCTATTTCAATTGAAATAAAAAGAAATTTTATCTTCTTGCTCGTGTTACTTTGATTTGACTTCTTTTTCATCAGTCACACATTAAGTTTCATGTTTGGCATGTGATTACATTAATTCGGTAACTATAATTTGATTCTCGATTCTTATTTAGTGAATACGAGTGGTTCTTTAATCCTTTTCGACTCGTATCCATGGTCTAGTGCTTAATAAGGATTCAGTGGATCGAGAGTCATCATTTGGATTGTTTTAGTGGATTTGTGAGTAAGAGTGTTTGAAAATGGTTGTGGAGTGTTATGGATGCATTTTGTGCAAGAATGGATTGATTTAAAAGGTGATTTGTTTATTTTCATGTAAGGCCCCGTTCCCGGAAACCTCACAGTTGGTCAACCACAACATTATTTACATAAAAATTACGTACATTTAATTAAACATTGCAGTGGATTAGATTACCAAAACCATTCATTGCACTAATATTTAATGTTGCCAAATAATACATCTATGTATAATAGGAGTTACAAAAGAAATGTTTAGTTGCATTACAAAACAACATAATTATCATGCATGAATGGTTGCCAGTCTTGCCTGCCAAGTAGCTTTCCCCCGCATGCCATCCCAGTAACAAATTATCTGCCAACTAAATATGCATAAAAGTCAGCGTTGCTGAGTGTGTTCTAGTTTTTAGAATTTAAAATCTCTTGTTTAGATATATAAAATTATCATTTTCTTAAAATACTTCCTTTTCATAAACCCGTTACTTCCGTACGTGATGGCACATCATACGTACAACAAGATAATATTCATTATTATCTTTCATCATTCATCTCATTCATTTCGTACTTTTATCATTATCTTTCACTTTCTACTAGACCAATGTGCAATACCCCGAACATTGTGCACGAAGCTGGTATTGGGCCTGAGGTCTATAAATAGACCCCGAACATTATGCACGAAGCTGACTCCAGTACCTGGGGCAAGCAACAAGGGTCCCGTCAATCTCAAAGATTGACCCTGCATGCATCCACATGGGGTAGCTAACCCGCACATAGTTGAGCTGACAACTCGTGGCTGTGAACCTCCTTTAATTTTGGTTGCAAGACTTTCATTTATTCGTTAAGTTCCACTTTTCATTATCAATAATCTTTCACTTCATTTATGATAATATTTTACGTATACGAGTATAAACACATCACGTAAAGTCACGTAATAATACGTAATATGGAACGTAAGAACAGGCCACAAACAAGCATAACATCAACAAACATAACCACCAAAACATCCCAGGATTAAACCCTAAAATTTCTATTTCTCAAAATTTCAAAAATTTTTGTAAGTCTTTTAGGCGCATGAGCACTATGCAGGCGCATGAGTACTATGCAGGCGTACCAACACTTAGGCGCATGGAAAGTTAGGCGCCTGAACTAACACTTAGGTGTAAGAGAAATTTTCCTGGGCGCATGAGGTACACTTAGGCAATTGGGCAGTGGGCGCATGGGCACTATTGGGCGCATGGGGTGGAACTTAGTCTTTTTGGCTAAGCATCAGGCGCATGAGCAACACTTAAACTACTGGGCAAAATTTCTAGGCGCATGAGGTACTGTTTGGGCGCATGAGAAAGGGACTTAGGCGCCTGAGCTGAATTTCAGGCGCATGAGCCCTATTTGGGATCATGGGCAGTAGACTTACGTGTTTCTAAATTATTTTCAGTCTAAAACATCATTCTAACATGCTCATAACTTAAATCTATCATTCTAAGCACCTAAAACAAACATAAACCCAAGAAATACACCAACCAAACACAACATACATACGGTTATCATGCATACAAGTTGTAAAACATTTTTACATGCATTTTCAGCCCCAAAGAAGTTTTAAAACACAAAACCGGGGATCTAGAACTCACCAATTGCAGCCTTCAAGCAAAACTCCACCGAACTTGAGGGCACAAAGAGTTCAAACACCTAAAAACACAACAAAACACACAACCAAGCACAAAGAACACATAAAAATCGTTGGTTGAAAACCCAACAAAACCAAACCAAATACACAAGAAAATACCTACTTAGCAAAATCAGCTTCTTTCTCTCTCTAGAACCGAGAGATCTTTTGTTCTCTTCTTCTTTCTTGTTTCCAGCCGAAAAGCAGAAAGTAGAAGGGATGCATGGGCGGCCATATCTTTTAGACATTAAAATAATAAGGTTTTATACTTTTTTACACTTTGGCCCCCTCCACTTGTGCTCTTTTTCTTTTCTTTCAAGATACTTTTCTTTTCCTTTCTTTTTATTAAAATTTTTGGGTGTTACATTTCATGTCCTGTTTTGGTTTCTATTTGAAAGCAGATACTCTTTTCTCTTTGAGGTTGTTTACTTAGATTTCAGTGATCATTATAATCGAATTTAATTAGATTAGTTTAGAAGGATGTTTAGAATTCTTGAGAAAAGAATTGCATAGTATGAAAGTTTGTTATCGATAGCAAAAACTATCCATTCTATAACTATAGTTGTTTAATGATTTTGTATAAGTATCTCCTTTTTCATATATTTTATTAAGCTTTCGCGAATACTTTGATGCATAAATCAATAACTGCCCAATTTCTTTTGAAATAAAAAGAAATCTTATGTTCTTGCTCATGTTACCTTGATTTGACATATTTTTCATCAATCACACATTAAGTTTCATGTTTGACATGTGATTACATTCATTCCGTAACTATAATTTGATTCTCGATTCTTATTGAGTGAATACGAGTAGTTCTTTTATCCTTTACGACTCGTATCCATGGTCTAGTGCTTAATAAGGATTCAGTGGATTAAGAGTCGTCATTTGGATTGTTTTAGTGGATTTGCGAGTAAGAGTGTTTGAAAATGGTTGTGGAGTGTTGTGGATGCATTTTGTTCAAGAATAGATCGATTTAAAAGGTGATTTGTTCATTTTCAATGTAAGGCTCCGTTCCTGGGGACCCCATAGTTGGTCAATCACAACCTCATTTACATCAAAACATATTAAGATTTATTAAGTAAATAAAATATTGTAGCGGAAATAAAACTCCTACAAGCACCATAATCAAATAGTACAGAAGCAAAAGTTTGTTTTACTAGGAACGTACCTGACATGACATCGGGGTCCACCTTCTCAGTCCCCTTCTTTGCATAGAACTTTCAGCCCTCGGCTTTCGGCAATCCTTACTCATATGCCCAGCCTCGCCATAATTGTAGCACCTCGTCACCCCACAATCCCTTGCCATATGCCCTGCCTTCCCGCATTTGAAACATAGATTTGATCCCCACTTGCGTTCCCCCGCATGCTCCTTCCCACACCTATTACACATCCTTGACCCAGTACATGCCGTCACCACCCTCCTGTCATCCATTCTTGCCTTTTTGATTTTAGGGGTGAAACCACCACTGCCAAATCTTTTCCCCTTCCAATTCCTGACATCGCCACCCTTCTTACTCATCTCTACCACTGCCACCTCTCTCTCATCATATAGTCTCCCGGCCAAATCAACCACCGACCTAAAAGTACTCGGCCAAGCGGTGATCATGTGCCTGCGGATGTCTGCCGGCAAACCCTGAATATAACTCTTGATCTTCCTTGACACCAGCATCACCTGATCCGGCCCTAGCCTTGCCATCTCATTGAACTTGGTAGTATACTACTGGTGTATCAAGGTTCCCGCCTCCAGCTGTAAGAACTCTCTCTCGACCTTATCGAGCTCCCTATGAGGACAAAACTCCTCGATCACCATCTTTTTCAGTTCACTCCACCTCATTCTCCCATTCTCCCTTCTACCCTCGGCCTGGAAAATGTTGTCCCACCAGCATAAGGCCGAGTCCACAAATGAATGGGTAACTTCACCTTCTGATCCTCTTGGCACTCACTGATATCGAGCACCGTCTCCATCTCCCTCACCCATCGGTGAGCAGCAACAGCATTACCATTCCCATCAAAAGTTGGGGCTTTCATCTCTGGAATGCCCTATAACTACACCCCTTGGCGGTTTCCTGCACTGCTTCCTCTTCCTCTCGTCATTGTAGACAACCATCTCAGTTTCTGGTTGCTCCTCTTCACCTGAATCTCTCCCAATGGTCCTCCTCCTCTCCTCCTTCTCTTTCTTTTCATCCTCACTTACAGCACGAATAACCTCGATCCCCACAGATGGCAGGATCGTCTGCATGACTTGATGAACCTCCTCCATAACTGCCTCTTTCACAAAGGCTCTCAAATTAGCACTCATCACCGCCTTTCTCGTGATGAAGCTCGGGCTCTGCAGGAGCCGTCTCAGCAGCCTTAGCCTTGTTCCCGGTGACACGTGGGGTAGCACCACGACCACCCTGCACACCTCCTCGAGAAGCCTTCGAAGATCTACCACCCGCCATCCTCTAAACACAATAAGATTCAAACACCAACACGGTCATTCAAGGTAATAGCTCGGATTATGTCAAGTATAGTAAGTCCCTAATTACAATGGCCAGTTGTGATTAGCCACTTACTTTACTCTTTATCCCCCAAGCATTGCCTATCCTGACTACATCAGTATCCAAATCTACTAAGAGCACATAAATCAGATAGCACGCGCACATGATACCGGTTGACCTTAAGAAAGTAAATTACCTGATGGCACGTAGCTACTTGGGTTGGCATCCCCCATTCAGTCCCATTCTCAGTTTAAGTTTAGGTTTTGAAAATATTTACCTATTTCTCTTAAACATTGGCTTTAATACCAACTTGTAAGGCCCCGTACCCGGGAACCCCAGTTGGTCAATCACAACCTGATTTATATCATAAAAAATTAAGATTTATTAAGTAAATAAAATATTGTAGCAAAATAATTCATCAAAAACCATTTCATGCACGATAATGATGTTGTTTTGTAATATAACTAAGTGGTATTTTGTAATCTTTTAAACGAAATGTATTACTTGGCAAATGTATTTATTAAAGTATGAAATAGTTTTTGATGAATTATTCCACTGGAATATTTTATTTACTTAATAAATCTTAATATGTTTTGATATAAATGAGGTTGTGATTGACCAACTGTGAGGTTCCCGGGTACGGGGCCCTACATTCAAGTCTAGTTTTGGTTTCTATTTGAAAGTAGATACTATTTTCCCTTTGGAGTCGCTTAGTTAGATTGCAGTAATCATTATAATCGGATTTAATTAGATTAGTTTAGAACGATGTTCAGAAATCTTGAGAAAGGAATTGCATAGTATGAAAGGTTGTTACGGATAGAAAAAACTATCCATGCGATAACTATAGTTGTTTAAAGATTTTTTAAAAGTATCTCATTTTTCATATATTTTATTAAGCTTTCGCAAATACTTTGTTGCACAAATCAATAACCGCCCAATTTGTTTTGAATTAAAAACAAATGTTATCTTCTTGGTCATCTGTCACACCCCGAGCCCAAGTAGGGTGGGACGTCACAGACTGGCAACAACATATGGCAGCGGAAACAAACCATCATAAGAGCTCAAAAAGAGAGAACATCACATGGCATTAATGTTTAAAGAAAAATCGGGCTAGAAGTAGGTCTAGCCACCAATACAAGTACATAATTCATCGGTACAAATTGTTTCCAACAATAATAAATGTAAATTGTTCAAATTGTTTAAAAACAAAACAAGCCAATGCCATGGGTCATGGTGCTAGGTCAAGGTCTTCTACAACAGCTAGACTCCCATCAAGGATTACCGAAACATGCTCAAAAGAAATTTGTGTCAACTAAAAAGTTGGTGAATTCAAGTGCTTAAAGTTCAAAAACAAAAGGATTCAAAAGAATCCACATTTGATTTAAAAGTCAAAGATCATAGTATCATAGTTGTGGGGATCACAATCAACCCTGCACTCAGTCCCGGCTAGCCTCTTCCAAAGTTATGTTACACCGGCTAATCCCGAGGGAAGAACTGAGCCTCATATGGTGGACCATACCTGCCGGATGGTTACCTTAGTATCTTATTAAAACTTGTCACATGCCACAAACGACCCCGTAGGATCTCAGTGTGGTACCCTTCCAGCTCATCAAGGAAGGCACTGTGTGTGGGGATTCCCCAAGTAGATCTACCCATATAAACACAGCGGTTCACACAAGAATTAATGATCATGATAAAAGTAAAAGCAGGTTCTAAAATTTCCACAACATATAGCAGCATATTATAGCATAGAAAAGTTCAGTTTAAACAGAGCATGCTTCACCCCAAAAACAGTAGTAAAAAGGGGACACTATAACTCACCTTAAGTTCCAAGCAACGGGTTCTTCGAGTACCGGGAAAGTTTCAAGTCTAGCACCTTACCATCAAGATTAAGTAATAAGCCACTAATTCTAAGGTCACACGAGGTGGACAAAGTGTGTAAGAAGTTAAATGTTCAACTAGCTTATATTTGCTAAGGCTTGCATTTAAAAGTTTCCTTTATAGAAAGCTAGGGTTTCTTAAGGGGAATTCTTGTTTTCACGCTATTAGGTCATTGACATAGGTTAAGTTTATCAAGTGATTACCAGTCCAAGGGTGTCGGTTTATTGAAGTTTGGCAGACTTTACAGTGTAGTCCTTCAAGTTTTAGAATTTACATTTTCTACCTAAAGTTTGCTTCTTTACACTTAATGACCTTTATGACCCCATAACTGACTTTTGGAGTTAAATATTACATTATTAATAAGTTAAACTCCCAAATTTTCCAGATTTGAAATTTGAGTTGGTGAACATATATTTTAAGTTACCGGTTACGGTAAAACCGAAGGTTTTTAACGGTTAAACATTAAATCTTATAGTTTTAAGTCTTAAGACTTTAAATATTATTTTAAGGACTTTTAACAAGCTTTATAATCTGACTAAAATGTATTTTCATGCCCTTTATGTTGAAAGTCTCATTTTTAAGTCTAACCCGTTAAAACGCGTTTTTTACCCGAAATTGACCGTTTAAAAACTTGTTTGACCAATTTTCACCATCATTAAGTCTTATAGTTCCTAACTTACTGAAATAACATGGTTTTCATGGATTTTGGTTTTATACCATTATTTCCAAGGCTTTCCTCCAAACGTTACCCGGTTAATACCCGTTTTTAACTAAAAATTTCCATTTAAATTGTCTTTTGACCATTTAGTCAACAAATCAGATATATAACACTTTGTTAACCCTTTTAGAGCCTGTAATTCTTTTTAACATTGTTATACTCTAAGTTCTCTTATTTTTAAGTCATTTTACCACCTTTCGGGTCCCAAAATAAGCTCAACATGTCTACAATTCATACTTTACTATTTTTCAGAAATTAACATCACCTTGTACGCTTAATAACACCCAAAAATCACTGAAATAATAACTCTAACTCACGGTTTTAACATAGAACCCAAGAACAAGTTGTAGATAAGTGATTTCATCATTTAAACCCATTACACTTGTGTAAAACCTTACGGATCATGCTTAAACATTACCAAATCATTTTGTAACTTTCAAAGCAGGTTATTTATTTTATAAAACATTTATAAGCAGGTTACAAGCTTTGTTTCGGAGGTTACAAGGCACAAAGGTTAGATGGTGCAAAAGTCACCCAAAAGAGGGTTTTCATGGTGTAACTCGAGTTCCACCAATAGAATGACCAATATAACGTGTGAGGTACCTCTAGTGAAGTTAAAAGCTCCTCAAGAACAAGATTATGGCAGCAAGATTCTGCTAGAACAAAGAAAGTAAGGCTTTTGGTAGATAAATGAAGGAATAACACAAGACATAGCTTAGTTCGGGTGTGTTGATGCTTACACTTGAATGGTTCACGATTTGGAGAGTTTGGAAGGACAACATGAGCTGGATAATCTCGAACAAGGCTGGAGAATCTCGAACAAGGCTGGAGTATCTCAAACTTGTATGAACCGTGCACCAAAAGCTCTCAAGATGCCACTTTCTCGGTTGCTTGGAATCGCCGATGGTGGTTTGCGGTTGATCTTCGAATATGAGGCTGAAATGGAGAGGATTTGTGGTGTGGTGTTTGTGTTTTCTGTTGTTGAACCGAGAGAAGAGAGAAGGAGTATGAGAGGAGAGTTTAGAAATGCATGAAGTGGGAGTGGATGGAAAGGGTGGTGGTGTCAAGTGGAGGAGAGGGGAGGGGATAGGGGGTTGATGGGCGGCCGTATTTGAAGTCTTGTGGGGGTATTTTTGATTTAATTTTTATTGTATAAATGTTATTATGTAGTATAGTGTGTAGTATAATGTAGTATTTTAGGTGGTAAATTCTAGTTAAATGTGTTTTAAGTATCAAGTGTGCATACATGCATTTGGCCATGAATGATGTGTGAGTGCACACATTTAATTGTTTCAATTAAGTTTTTGCATTGCAAGGGTGACTAATTGCTTTTCCAGAATGCGAAGTTATTCTATGCTAAAGCTAGACTTAGCTAAAACATTTCAAATGGCACATGAAATAAAAAAAATGACAATAATAGGAGTAACAATAATAACACTAATACTAATAATAATATTAATATTAATTATATGGATAATGATGCAGGAGGTTAAAGGTTAGAATTATGACCTTAGGGTCGGTTGTTACATTCTCCCACTATTTAGGAAATTTCGTCCCGAAATTTTGAGCTCCCATAAATTCCAGAACGAGTGGGTTTGAAGAGGTGCGGATAACTCTTTCTCATCTCATCTTCTCGCTCCTAAGTGAATTCAGGTCCTCGCTTAGAATTCCATCTTACCTTGACCTTGGGTATGCGACTTCGCTTGAGTTTCTTGACGAGCCAGTCGGTGATCTCTATAGGCTCTTCCATGAAGTTCAACTTGTCATTAATCCTCGCTTCTTTCAAAGGTAGCTCCATGGTTTATCTACCATGCACTTCTTCAAATTTGACACATGGAAGGTGTCATGTATGTAACTTAACTCTTGAGGTAGCTTTAATTTATACGCCACAAGGCCAATTCTCACTAGTATCTCAAATGGTCCTATGTATCTCGGGCTTAGCTTTCCTTTCTTTCCAAACCTCACAGTTCCTTTCCATGGTGCTACTTTTAGCATTACTCTATCACCCACTTGAAACTCTAAAGGTTTTCGCCTTCTGTCAGCATATTTCTTCTGACGGTCTTTGGCCGCTCTTAAATGCTCCTTAATTTTAAATATCTTGTCGGTCGTCTCCATCACAATGTGGGTCCCATTACTTGACTATCCCCGATCTCATTCCAACTCAACGGTGATCGGCATTTCCTGCCATATAGGGCTTCATAGGGAGCTGCTTTTATACTTGCATGATAACTATTGTTGTAGGAGAACTCTACTAGAGGAAGATGGTTATCCCAGTTCCTTCCAAAGTCAATCACATAATCCCTTAGCATATCTTCCAAGGTTTGGATGGTTCTTTCACTCTGACCGTCAGTTTGTGGGTGGTAAGCAGTGCTTAAATCCAGACGGGTTCCTAAAGCCCGCTGGAGTGACTTCCAGAAACGAGAAGTGAAACGACTATCACGGTCGGAGATGATTGATAATGGCACCCCATGCCTGGTCACTATCTCGTCGATGTACAGTTGGGCCAGCTTCGTCAGGTCGTTGTCCTCTCGAATCAGCAAGAAGTGAGCCGATTCAGTTAACCGGTCAACAATTACCCAGATGGCGTCATGTCCTCTGAAAGTTCTGGGTAGTTTTGTAACAAAATCCATTGTGACGTTATCCCATTTCCATTCTGAAATTTCAGGCTGTTGTAACGTCCCTGATGGTTTTTGATTTTCAGCCTTCACCATGGCGCACGTTAAACACTTCCCAACGTATACGGCGATTGATTTCTTAATTCCAGGCCACCAGAAAAGTGCCTTTAGATCTTGGTACATTTTGTCACTTCCGGGGTGAATCGAGTACCTAGATCTATGGGCTTCATCTAGGATCACCTCTCTAATTCCCCCGTACTTTGGTACCCATGTTCTTCTTTCATATTTATATATACCATCGTTGCTCAATTCTAACCACTTCACCATTCCTGTTAACAACTCCCCTGCTAAATTATCTTCCATTAGCACTTCACCTTGAGTTTCTTTTAGTCTCGCAACAAGGTCAGTATACACACTCATCCTTAAGCACGGACATGAAGGGGTTTTTCTCTTTCTTTCCTGCTCAAGGCATCCGCCACTACATTGGCCTTGCCGGGATGATAGCGAATTTCGCATTCGTAATCATTCAATAGCTCAACCCATCTTCTCTGATGCATGTTTAGCATTTTCTGATCAAGAATGTGTTGCAAACTTCTATGGTCAGTGTAAATAATGCACTTCGTGCCATAGAGGTAATGCCTCCAAATTTTGAGTGCAAATACCACGACACCCAATTCTAGATCATGTGTTGTGTAGTTCTTCTCATGATCGTTCAGCAGTCTGGATGCATAAGCAATTACCTTGTTACGCTACATTAGCACGCATCCCAGTCCCTGATGCGAGACGTCGCAATAGACCACGAAATCTTCAACTCCTTCTGGGAGGGTGAGGATAGGTGCACTACATAGTTTCTCCTTGAGTGTTTTGAATGCTTTGTTCTGCTCTTGTTCCCACTCAACTAACACCTTCCGGTCGTTCAATGGTATCCTAAGTAGGCGCTCATCACACACGATTTCGACTCTATTCTTAGCCAGACAATCCATGCCAACAACCACATCGAATCCTCCTAGCTTAATAGCCATGAGGTTTATCTTAAATGTACTACCTTCTAGGTTCATTAAGCAATCCTGGATGACTTCATTAGTTTCTAAGATGTTACCGTTAGCTAATTCTACGGTAAACGTATCAGTCAGGACTCATGCACTCAAGTCAATCAAAGGCCTAAAAGCGCTAGAGACAAAACTAGCAGTTCCTCCAGTATCAAATAGAATGGTAGCAGGATGATTATTTATAAGGAACGTACAATTGGCCACATCAGGTTCCTTACGAGCACCAGCTGGATCCATCCCGAATGCTCGTCCCTTGGGCTTATTGGGTCTGGCGTCCTTATCTCTCCCCAGCTTAGGACATTTATTTCTCATGTGTCCCGGATCTCCACACTCATAGCATTGTTTACCTGGCACATACGTACAATCCTTAATCAGATGACCCGGTCGTTTGCATCAGAAGCAGGGCATCGGGTTGCACTCCCCTTGATGATGCAGTTTACACTTGTTGCAGAATGGGCTTGTTCCTGAGTATAGCTTCCGAGTCCTTCCACCCTGGTCTTCACGCCTCATACCTTCAAAACTCTTCTTGTTTGACCCACTGCTGCTACCAATTGCCTTCTTCCCCTCAAACCATTTTCTCTTCTCACCCATCGGCTTCCTCCTTTCCTCTAACCTGTTTTGTTCAGTCCATCCAGCCCTGACTAGATCATCGGTCAAACTACTGGTGAAGTCGACCGCAGCTTGCAGGGTTAGGGGCCTAGAGGATCGAACCACACCCCTGACTTTAGGATGTAGTCCCCAGATGAAACATCCTACGCCCTAGGATTCCGGTGTCACTAGATGTGGCACCAGTCGAGCCAGGGCTAAGAAGCGGTTGATGTACTCGGTGTAGTTAGGGCCTTTCATTTCCAGGCTCAGAAATTCAGACTCCAGTTTCTCGAGTTGATTGATGGGGCAGTATTGTTGGTTATCAATTCCCTGAATTTTGTCCAACTTATTTGGTTAGCAGCGTTTCTTCCCCAGGGTTGAGTAACAGTCTTCCACCATTCCAATGCTGATCCCTTGAGTGACTGGGAAGCATACCTCACCATGTGTTCCATCTTACATTCGCTGATATCTAGGACGGCTTCCATTTCGTCAATCCATCGGTACATCTCAATCGCACCCTTGGTACCATAGAAATCCTTCGGTTTGCACGCCATGAAGGTCTTGTAGGAGCATCCATTCCTTAGTGCTTCAACTTCCTCATTGTTGCCCTCATTGCTCCCAGATCCACCATTACCACTGGGGTTATTCCGGTCCGCATTAATTTGGGCGATGATGGTCGGGATGGCGTTAGCAGTTTGTTGTGTTACGAGGTTGGTAATTCTCTCATTGTTCCCCTGATTGACATTCTCTCCACGGGAAGCTCTTGGTGGAGTAAGGGGTTGGTTGCCGGTTGGGCTAGCTTCCTCACGACGACCACTCGTAGCTCCTGATCTTCCAATATGGGTTCCTTGTCTGGTTGGCATTCTGGTAGCATCACAAATGAATTTGTTTAGCATCTCATAAACTTTTGGTTTCAACAGCCCATGCATCACTTATCCTAATATACCACGTTCTAACAGGAGAGTGTGTAATATACGCACCACTAAATGCCTTTAATATGTTCCATTAAATTAATTTTAAGGCAGTTCAATCCAAAAAGAATGCAAGGCAAAATTCCTACAGGACATATCACATTGCAATTCAATACAAATTACCCTGCAGAATTAACACCATAAGAAGTAGTTTCACAGATAGATAGGGTTAATAGTATCAGCGAAATAGAAATGCATCAGAGTTAAACTCTTACAATTTGGAAGGTTCCATCACCCCCATAATACATAATAATAATAGTGTCTGACAACAATAAAATTATTTCCTTCAACTGTCTAAGAGACAGATAATCCCATATCTCCCCCCTGCTCTCACATCCATTACTTCTTCAGCCACCCTAGCCACCCTGAGTTCTTCTTCCTTCGCTCTTGCTCCAACCGCTAGACTCCCTGTGACGCCATCATGGCCTGAAACTAGGCGGACTGGGAGGTCCGAGTGGCGTGCTGGAGTGTCAGCTCGTGACGATGGACGGTCTTCAGAATCTCGTCCAATGCAGCATCAGAAGGTCCTATGTCGCTTGCCCGGCGGCTAGACTAGGAGTACTAGTCACCAGCTAGCACACTAGGGCCATGATACATGCTGTGCCTCGGTGGCATCCAGTGCTCATCACGTGGATGGTGTCAGAGCGGGTCAATCAACGGTGGTGCAGGTGTCGATGTCCTAACAGGTGGTGGAGGAGGAGGTGGCATCCTAAAAGAGAATGAGGGTCCTGGTCTAGTACTCTTGCGTGGGCGGGTGATAACACGTGCACCCCTATTCCCGATAGGTGGGATAGGTGAGTGTGCAGGAGCTGCGACATGCGGTGATTGGGAGCGCGTCCGGCTCCTGGAGGGAGATGTCGAGGAAGAGTCCTCCGATGGCTCAGTGTCTTCAGACGTAACAGATATCCAGCCCGGGTGTCCGCATCTTCTCAAGTATTCTTCATACTCCGTCCGCGGCTTCGCCCTCATAGGGCTCCCAGCTGGTGCAGTACCGTCAGTCGGGTACGTAGGTGCCTTCCCCTTGTCAGCCATAGCCTCGATGTCCTGTAAGAAATATCATGAGTAATTTGGTTTCTCATAGCTCATGATTGCAATAATAATAGTACTTATAGTAGTAGTGATGGCAATAGTATCAAATATCCCAACAGTATCAAATACCAGAGGTATCATTTATCAATAGTATCATCAATCCTTAGTTTCTTCAAATAATTAACAAATAAAGTAGTTTCATTTTGAAGAAATCCTTAAACCACTCAAAGAAAATTTTAAGAATTATAACATTCAAACAAAAGTCCAATTATTGCCTAACAATCCATGCTGGAATTTACGCGTCCGGTAAGTTCATGATTACGTTGATCAAGTTTAATCATCAATTTACCCAACCCGATCATCCCAACACTTTCCATGTGGACAGTCCCAAGGTATCGGGGTTGTAGCCTAGGGTCTACTATGGTATTCCCGACTTCTCTACAACCTTTGGCTCTGATACCAATCTGTCACACCCAGGGCCCAGGTAGGGTGGGATGTCACAGACTGGCAACAACATATGGCAGCAAAAACAAACCATCATAAGAGCACAAAAGGAGAGAACATCACATGGCATTAATGTTTAAAGAAAAACCGGGCTAGAAGTAGGTCTAGCCACCAATACAAGTACATAATTCATCGGTACAAATTGTTTCCAACAATAATAAATGTAAATTGTTCAAATTGTTTAAAAACAAAACAAGCCAATGCCATGGGTCACGGTGCTAGGTCAAGGTCTTCTACAACAGCTAGACTCCCATCAAGGATTACCTGAAACATGCTCAAAAGAAATTTGTGTCAACTAAAAAGTTGGTGAATTCAAGTGCTTAAAGTTAAAAAACAAAAGGATTCAAAAGAATCCACATTTGATTTAAAAGTCAAAGATCATAGTATCGTAGTTGTGGGGATCACAATCAACACTGCACTTAGTCCCGGCTAGCCTCTTCCAAAGTTATGTTACACCGGCTAATCCCGAGGGAAGAACTGAGCCTCATATGGTGGACCATACCTGCCGGATGGTTCACCTTAGTATCTTATTAAAACTTGTCACATGCCACAAACGACCCCACAGTATCTCAGTGTGGTACCCTTCCCGCTTATCAAGGAAGGCACCGTGTGTGGGGGATTCCCAAGTAGATCTACCCATATAAAACAAGCGGTTCACATAAGAATTAATGATCGTGATAAAAGTAAAAGCAGGTTCTAACATTTCCACAACATATAGCATCAATTATAGCATAGAAAAGTTCAGTTTAAACAGAGCATGCTTCACCCCAAAAACAGTAGTAAAAAGGGGACACTAAAACTCACCTTAAGTTCCAAGCAACGGGTTCTTCGAGTACCGGAAAAGTTTCAAGTCTAGCACCCTACCATCAAGATTAAGTAATAAGCCACTAATTCTAAGGTCACACGAGGTGGACCAAGTGTGTAAGAAGTTAAGTGTTCAACTAGCTTATATTTGTTAAGGCTTGCATTTAAAAGTTTCCTTTTATAGAAAGCTAGGGTTCTTAAGGGGAATTCTTGTTTTCACGCTATTAGGTCATTGACACACGTTAATTTTATCAAGTGATTACCAGTCCAAGGGTGTCGGTTTATTGAAGTTTGGCAGACTTTATAGTTTAGTCCTTTAAGTTTCAGAATTTACATTTTCTACCCTAAAGTTTGCTTCTTTACATTTAATGACCTTTATGACCCCATAACCGAATTTTGGAGTTATATATTACATTATTAATAAGTTAAACTCCCAAATTTTCCAGATTTTAAATTTGAGTTGGTGAACATATATTTTAAGTTACCGGTTACGGTAAAACCGAAGGTTTTTAATGGTTAAACATTAAATCTTATAGTTTTAAGTCTTAAGACTTTAAATATTATTTTAAGGACTTTTAACAAGCTTTATAATCTGACTAAAATGTATTTTCATGCCCTTTATGTTGAAAATCTCATTTTTAAGTTTAACCCGTTAAAACGCGTTTTTACCCGAAATTGACCGTTTAAAAACTTGTTTGACCAATTTTTCACCATCATTAAGTCTTATATTTCCTAACTTACTAAAATAACATGATTTTCATGGATTTTGGTTTTATACCATTATTTCCAAGGCTTTCCTCCAAACGTTACCCGGTTAATACCCGTTTTTAACTAAAAATTTCCATTTAAATTGTCTTTTGACCATTTAGTCAACAAATCAGATCTATAACACTTTGTTAACCCTTTTAGAGCCTGGAATTCTTTTTAACATTGCTATACTCTAAGTTCTCTTATTTTTAAGTCATTTTACCACCTTTTGGGTCCCAAAATAAGCTCAACATGTCTACAATTCATACTTTTACTATTTTCAGCCATTAACATCACCTCGTACACTTAATAACACCCAAAATTTACTGAAATAATAACTCTAACTCATGGTTTTAACATTAAACCCAAGAACAAGTTGTAGATAAGTGATTTCACCATTTAAACCCATTACACTTGTGTAAAACCTTACGGATCATGCTTAAACATTACAAAATCATTTTGTAACTTTCAAAGCAGGTTATTAAAAGTTTTATAAAACATTTATAAGCAGGTTACAAGGCACAAAGGTTAGATGGTGCAAAAGTCACCCAAAAAGAGGGTTTTCATGTTGTAACTCGAGTTCCACCCATAGAATGACCAATATAACGTGTGAGGTACCTCTAGTGAAGTTAAAAGATCCTCAAGAACAAGATTATGGCAGCAAGATTCCGCTAGAACAAAGAAAGTAAGGCTTTTGGTAGATAAATGAAGGAATAACACAAGACATAGTTGGGGTGTGTTGATGCTTACACTTGAATGGTTCATGATTTGGAGAGTTTGGAAGGACAAGATGAGCTGGATAATCTCAAACAAAGGCTGTAGAATATCAAACAAGGCTGGAGTATCTCGAACTTGTATGAACCGTGCACCAAAAGCTCTCAAGATGCCACTTTCTCGGTTGCTTGGAATCGGCGGATGGTGGTTTGCGGTTGATCTTCGAATATGAGGCTGAAATGGAGAGGATTTGTGGTATGGTGTGTGTGTTTTCTGCTGGTGAACCGAGAGAAGAGAGAAGGAGTATGAGAGGAGAGTTTAGAAAAGCATGAGGTGGGAGTGGATGGAAAGGGTGGTGGTGTCAAGTGGAGGAGAGGGGAGGGGATAGGGGGTTGATGGGCGGCCGCATTTGGAGTCTTGTGGGGGTATTTTTGATTTAATTTTTATTGTATAAATGTTATTATGTAGTATAGTGTGTAGTATAATGTAGTATTTTAGGTGGTAAATTCTAGTAAAATGTGTTTTAAGTATCAAGTGTGCATACATGCATTTGGCCGTGAATGATGTGTGAGTGCACACATTTAATTGTTTCAATTAAGTTTTTGCATTGCAAGGGTGACTAATTGCTTTTCCCGGAACGCGAAGTTATTCTATGCTAAAGCTAGACTTAGCTAAAACATTTCAAATGGCACATGAAATAAAAAAAATAACAATAATAGGAGTAACAATAATAACACTAATACTAATAATAATATTAATATTAATATTAATTATATGGATAATGATGCAGGAGGTTAAAGGTTAGAATTATGACCTAAGGGTCGGTTGTTACATCATCTTACCTTGATTTCACTTCTTTTTCATCAATCACACAATGAATTTCATGTTTGATGTGTGATTACATTCATTTCGTAACTATAATTTGATCCTTGATTCTTATTGAGTGAATACGAGTGGTTTTCTGATCCTTTACGACTCGTATCCATGGACTAGTGCTTAATAAAGGATTTTGTGGATCGAGAGTCGTCATTTGGATTGAATTTAGTAGATTTGTGCAAGAGTGTTTGAAGTTGGTTTTGGAGTGTTGTGGACGCATTTTGTTCAGGAGTGGATCAATTTTAAAGATTATGTTTATTTTAATGTTCGATTTTGGTTTCTATTTGAATGTAGATACTATGTTCCCTTTGTGGTTGTTTAGTTTGATTTCATTGATCATTATAAATTGATTCAATTAGATTAGTTTAGGAAGGTCTTCAGATGGCTTGAGAATCGAAATGGCATATGATGAATGGTAGTTACGGATAACAAAAATTATCCATGCGAGAAATTGTAACGCTCGAAAATTTTGAAGAAAAGAAGACAGGTGAAGTTCTCGCACGAAAGCAAGTTCTCACGCGAGAAGTTCATGCAAAAAGCTCAGCCGGGTATAAATAGCTGAGAACACCCGGTCTGACTCCATTTCGTGCGAAAAGTTCAGCTACTAGAGAGAGAAATCGGCTGCGTGGTGAGAGAAACTGAAGAATCCAAGAGTTTAAGGTATGTAACTCGTGTAGTAACTTGTGTTATGTAATAAGAATGGATTATTGATGAATATAACACATGGTTATGTAGTTTTCACTTGGCAAGGCTTCGGGAAGGTTGCGTTTTGGCTAGAACTTCAAGAAGTGAGTTTCTAGTCCCCTTTTTACGCAAGTTTTATGTTTTGGGGCTATTATGCATACTAGAATGTTTGAATGTGCCTGTTCATGCTTGGTATGATGTTGTTTAAGATGTTTGCATGTTAGAACAACCTTAGTCGCGATAAGTTGTGATTGGGCGGGAAGAACCTGTAGTTGAGCAGTTTTGATGTACGTTAAGATTTTAAATTTTTAGGAAGTTCTCGCGCGAAAGGTGTAGTTTTGGCGCGATATGCATGTTTTCACAAGACAGGTAGTTCTCGCGCGATTTCTAAGTTCTTGCATGATATGTGGTTCTCTTGCGACTTGATGGTTTTCGCGCGATAGGATGGTTCTCGCGTGATAGGGGTAGTTCTCGCGCGAGATGTTGCTAATGTATGTTAAGTTTTTGCATGCTATGCTATTATGTGTGATGCGTTATCTTTTCACGCTAAACGACTTTTAAAACTACATGCTTTATGATGTGACTTTACTTGATATGTATGATTATGTAAGTAAAGTATTACGTAACGAAAGTGAAAGAAATGATGTTGAAAGTGGAACATAATGAATGAATGAAAGTCTTGCAAGCAAATTAAAAGGAGGTTCACAACTCATTAAGGGGTTGTTAGCTCAACTGTGTGCGGTTTAGCTAACCCATGAGGATGCACATAGGGGGTCAGTCTTTGTGACTTATCAAGACGTACGAAAACGGGATCCGTGTCGCTTGACCTCAAGACAGAAGTTGCTTCGTGCATAACGATTGGACGTATCCTATGACAGGAGCTAGATTAAAAGTGAAAGAACGAAACAAAGTACGAAAAAGAACGATTATGAACGATGATGATAAGATAATAATAATAATTATTATCAAAATGTATGTACGATGTGTGATCATGAACGAAAGTAAAGGTTATGTTTTAACGAAAAGTAAAGTATTTTTAAAATATAAACTAGAACTCACTCAGCGTTGCTGACTTTTGTATATATAATAGTTGGCAGGTAACCGTTTGATGCTGAGGAGGTGCTGTCATGGATGCGTAAGCCACTGGGAATGATTTGCGTCTGGCATCCACATTTTTGGAAATGATTATCGTAGTAACAAAATTTTGATATGTAAATGAATGATTTGATGTATTGACACGATTTTAATCTTGAAAGAAAAGTATTAATTCCGCTGCAAATGATGTGTTTTAAATGTATTATGCGATGATTAACCAACTGTAAGCATCCCGGGAATGGGGCCTTACAAGTTGGTATCAGAGCCAAAGTTTAAGAGAATTGGGTAAAATATTTCAAAAACCTAAAATTTAAACTGAGAATGGGACGAAAAAGAGAAGGGATGCCAGTCCTAGTAGCTACATGCCTGTAGGAAAATGTTCTATGTAAATGTGTTATGTAAGATTTTAAAAAGGAATTATGTGCGCATGTTATGTGGTTTATGTGCCCCTAGTAAATTTGGATACTGATGTAGTCAGGATAGGGAATGCTTGGAGAAGGAAGAGTAAAGTAAGTGGATAATCACAACTGGCCACTGTAATTAGGGACTTACTATACTTGACGTAATCTGAGCTATTACCTTGAATGACTGTGTTGGTGTTTGAATCTTATAGCGTTTGGATGGCTGGTGGTAGATCTTCAAAGGCTTCCCGAGGTGGAGTGCATGGTGCCACCAGGAATAAGCCTAGAACTGCCGAGACGGCACCTGAAGATCCCGAGATTAATCACCATGAGGGCAGTGATGAGAGTCCTAATCTGAGGGCCTCAGTGAAGGAGGCGGTGGTTGAGGAGGTTAATCAGGTCATGCAGATGATTTTGCCATCTGTAGTGACCGAGATTATTCATGCTATGAGGGAGGATGAAAAGAAGGAGAAGGAGGAGAGGAGGAAAACTGCTAGGCGAGGGGGTGAAGAAGGAGGTTTAGGGTAAGGGAGCAACCAGATACTGAGATGGTTGTCTCTAGTGATGATGAGGAGGAGGAGGAGGTAGTTCAGGAAACTGTAAAGGGGTGCAACTATGGGGCATTCCAAAGATGCAAGCCCCCGATTTTTGACGGGAATGGGAATGCTACTGCTGCTCACCAAGGGGTGAGAGAGATAGAGGCGGTACTTGATATTACCGAGTGCCAAGAGGATCAGAAGGTAATGTTTGCTACCCACTCGTTTATGGATTCGGCTTTGTACTTGTGGGACAATATTGTCCAGGCCGAGGGTAGTAGGGTGATTGGGAGGATGAGGTGGAGTGAACTGAAGAAGCTGGTGATTGAGGAGTTTTGTCCTCATAGGGAACTCGATAAGGTCGAGAAGGAGTTCCTGTAGTTGGAGGCGGGAACAATGACACACCAACAGTACACAAAGAAGTTTAATGATATGGCAAGGTTGGTGCCAGATCAGGTGACGCCTATGTCATGAAAGATTAAGAGGTACATCCAGGGTCTGCCGGTGGATACCCGCAGACACATGATCGCCGCCTGGCCAAGTACGTTTAGGTCGGTGGTCGATTTGGCAGGAAGACCGTATGATGAGAGGGAGGAGGTGACCGTGGTAGAGGCGAACAGGAAGGGAAGTGGAGATAGGAACTAGAGTGGGAAACATTTTGGCAGTGGTGGTTTCACCCCCAAGGGCAAGAAGGCAAAGGTGGAGGGTCGCTGGGCAGCTGCAACCGAGGTAGTGGTGAAGGTGTGCAGCAAGTGTGGGAGAGACCACGTGGGGGAATGTAAGTGGGGATCGAATGTCTGCTTCAAATGTGTGAGGCCTGGTCATGTGGCGAGAGATTGTGGGGTCATAAAGTGTTATAAATATTATGAAGTGGGCCATATGAGCAGTGATTGCAAGAAGCCGACGGCCGAGAACTCCGGGGCAAGGAAGGGGATTGAGAAGGAGGGGCAGAGGGCGAAGGCTTGGGCGTTTACTATGACTCGGGAGGAGGCTAGAGTGGACCCCGATGTTGTGTCAGGTACATTCCTAGTTAACCAGACTTGTGCCTCTGTACTTTTTAATTCTGGTGCTAGTAGGAGTTTTATTTCTGTTGCCTTCTGTGATAAGTTGCCACTAGGAGTAGAAAGATTGATGAGCCCTTTGATGTAGAAACTGCTATTGGTAAGTCTACCAGGATTTTTGATGTGGTAGAGGATTATGACATAGAATTGGAAGGCCATAGGTTCCATGCTAGAATTTTCGTGATGCCCTTAGGCGGATTTGATGTAGTCCTAGGGATGGATTAGCTAGCAGCCTATGAGGCAAATATTATGTGTCACAAGAATATGATTAGATTGACTACATCGGATGGGAGTTCAGTGACGATCTATGGCGATAGGGTTACTACGGTTTCGAAGGTGATTTCGATGGTTGTGGCTAAGAAGTGTATGAGGTTTGGATCTGGTGCCATTCTAGCCTATGTGAAGGATGTGGATGCGTCGGTGCCACGATTATCGAACGTGCTGGTATTGTACGACTTCCCTGACGTATTCCTGGAAGACTTATCAGGTGTACCACTTGACCGTGAGATCAAGTTCCAGATTGACCTGATACCTGGTGCCCAACCTGTTACTAAGGCGCCGTATCGTCTAGCTCCCTCTGAGATGAAAGTGTTGATGACTCAGCTACAAGAGCTGTTGGATAAGGGATTCATTAGACCGAGGATCTCTCCATGGGGTGCTCCGGTCTTGTTTGTGAAGAAGAAGGACCGGTATCTGTTACCGAGGATTGATGACCTATTTGATCAGCTCCAAAGTGCCAGTTGGTTCTCGAGGATTAATCTTCTATCTGGTTACCATCAGTTGAAGATGAAGGAGCAGGATATACCTAAAACAGCTTTTCGCACGCGTTATGGGCACTACGTGTTTCTTGTTATGTCCTTTGGTTTAAGCCAGCTGCTTTTTGGATTTGAAGAATAGGGTGTGTGGGCCAATGTTGGATAAATCAGTGATTGTGCTCATTGATGATATCCTGATTTACTCGAAGAGCAAAGAGGAACATGCCGGTCAAATAGGGTGTGTCGGTCAAGTTCTCCAAGTTTGCATTCTGGTTGCGTGAGGTTCAGTTTCTGGGTCATGTGGTCAACCCAGAAGGGATCATGGTGGACCCAGCAAAAGTTGAGGCGGTGATGCAATGGAAGTCTCCAAAGACTCTATCCGAGATTCATAGTTTCTTGAGTTTGGCGGGCTATTACAGAAGATTCATCCAAGACTTTTCCAAGATGGCTTCACCATTGACTATGTTGACTCACAAGGAGGTAAAGTTTGTATGGGGTCTAGAACAGGAGAATGCTTTTAAAGAGCTAAAGACGAGATTGACCCAAGCTCTTGTCTTAATGTTACCCGAAGGGAACGAAGACTTAGTGGTCTATTTGGATGCTTCTTATTTGGGGTTGGGTTGCGTACTGATGCAACGGGGGAGGGTAATAGCCTATGCATCCCGACAGCTGAAAATCCATGAGGCTAATTACCCTACCCATGATTTGGAATTGGCGGCGGTGGTCTTTGCATTGAAGATTTGGAGGCACTACTTGTACTGGACGAAGTGCACTATCTTCACTAACCATAAAAGCTTGAAGTACTTCTTCGAGCAAAAGGATCTCAATATGAAGCAAAGGAGGTGGTTAGAGTTGATCAAGGATTATGATTGTGAGATCCACTACCATCCGGGAAAGGCCAACATAGTGGAGGATGCCCTTAGCCGAAAAGAGAGACCCGAGCCGATTCGGGTAAAGGCTTATCAGTTGGTAATAACCTCTGACGTGATGAAGCATGTCAACGAATTTCAGGATGAGGCGTTGAAAGTGGGTCGAATCAACTCTGAAAGGATGAGAGGCCTAGTCGTAGAGTTGGGTGAGAACACTCTCGGTGTTAGAACCCGATTTTGGCGGATATGGATTCCTCGTTACGAGGATCTACGGGGAGAGATCATGGATGAGGCCTATAAGACATGATACTCGATTCACCCCGGTGCCACGAGGATGTATCAGGATATGAAGAAAGATTACTGGTGCCGGGAATGAAGCACGACATAGTAGAGTATGTGAGTAAGTGCCTTACTGCCTGCAAGTGAAGGCGAAGCATCAGAAACCATAAGGAAAGATCCAACCTTTAGATATACCCGAGTGGAAATAGGAGCACGTCACCATGGACTTCATTATGAAGTTGCCACGTACGGCCAGAGGGTATGATGCCATATGGGTGATAGTAGACCGTCTGACGAAGAGTGCTCACTTTTTGCCGATCCGTGAGACGTATTCATCTGAGAGGTTGGCGGATCTGTTCATTAAGGAGATCGTAGCTCGTCATGGGGTACCGGTGTCTATCGTGTCGGACCGTGTCATTCGGTTTACATCAAAGTTTTGGAAGAGATTCCATGACGTGATGGGGACGAGGCTACATGTCAGTACGTTGTACCATCCTTAGACAGATGGTCAGTCGGAGAGAATTATTTAGACACTAGAAGATATGCTATGGGCATGCATGATCGATTTTGGAGGAAGTTGGGATGAACACTTACCGTTAGCCAAGTTCTCATATAACAACAGTTATCATGCCAGTATTGGCATGCCTCCTTATGAGATGCTATACGGTAGGAAGTGTAGAACACCCGTATGTTGGGGTGACATTAGGCAGAAGGAGTTGGGAAGCATTAAGGTGATCGAGGCTACGACTAAGAAGTTGGAGAAGATCAAGGCCTTTATGAAGACAGCGAAGGATAGACAAAAGTCATATGCCGACAAAAGGCGTAGACCGATTGAATTCAAGGTCGGCGATAGAGTTATGTTGAAGGTCTCACCTTGGAAAGGGATCATCCGGTTCAAAAAGCAAGGAAAGCTAAGCCTAAGGTATATAGGGCCTTTCCGAATTATTTCCCGGGTAGGAGAGGTGGCTTATCGATTGGAGCTACCCGATGAGTTAAGTGGAATTCACCCGACGTTCCATGTATCTCATCTGAGAAAGTACTTAGCTGATGAGGATATAATTATGCCACTGGAGGATATTAAGGTAGATGAACGGCTCAATTATGTGGAGCAACCGGTGGCCATCATTGATAGAAAGGAGAAGAGGTTAAGGAACAAAGTGGTTCCACTTGTGCGTGTACAGTGGAAACACCGAAAGGGATCTGAGTCTACATGGGAGACCGAGGAAGAGATGAGACAGCATTACCCACATCTATTTGAGAGCTGACAGGTTTCGGGGACAAAACTTCATTAAGGGGGGCGGATTTGTAACGCCTGAAAATTTTGAAGAAAAGAAGAGAGGTGAAGTTCCCGCACGAAAGGAAGTCCTCGCATGACAAGTTCATACAAAAAGCTCAGCTGGGTATAAATAGCTGAGAACACCCAGTCTGACTCCATTTCGCGCGAAAAGTTTAGCTGCTAGAGAGAGAAATCCGCTGCGTGGAGAGAGAAAGTGAAGAATCCAAGAGTTTATGGTATGTAACTCGTGTAGTAACTCGTGTTATGTATTAAGAATGGATTATTAATGAATATAACGCATGGTTATATAGTTTTCGCTTGGCAAGGCTTTGTGAAACACCCGGAAAATTTTTATAAAAAAAAGAAAGAAAGAAAAGAAAAGAAAAAGAGAAGTATAAAGAAAGAAAGGTGAAATAACCCAAGTTGAGGGGTTAAAGTTATGCAAGAGGCAAACTTTATGACAGGATCAGTGATCTAAGTTTGATCAATTAGAGTTGAATTGCAGCGGAATTAGAACAAGAATTAGACAAATATAGCAAGAACATAATAGAAATTCAATGGAACAGTACACGGTTATAGAGAAAGAGGGTTTTTTGCAAAAGGGATAATATCATTCATGCACAAATGCTTCGGTATGTCAGCCGCTAAGCTTCACAGGTTACAATTAGGTCAACATTCCTTATATAAAGGAATGTTACGTCTGCTGATGTCACTTGATAGTGACATTTAACAGAATTATTACAAACAACTGAAAGTAAGCAAACTACTGAGAATGTTCACAACAACTGAGAACATCTCAGAGTATGCTAAGTACAAGATGAAACTAAAACTACCTAAACTACAAGTACTGATTACAAGAAACATAAAACTACTGATTACAAAAGAACTGAAAGGAAAATATAACTACTGAAAGGAAACCATCACAACTACTGAAGAGGTCTTCTTCAGCTGTTGTGACAACATCTGAAACTTGGTCTTCAGTCTTTGTCTTCAGCTTTTGTCTTCAGACTTTGTCTTCAGTTCTTTAACTTCAGACTTTGTCTTCAGACCTTGTTATCAGTTGATGTCTTCAGCTGTTGCAGACTACTTCAGTTGTTGTAATGTCTGTGGGACTTAAAGGTTTTTCTGATCAGGCTCATTGGTTCTTTTGGTCCAACAAACTCCCCCTGAACCAATGCAGCCAAAACCTTTAAGCTTATTGAGGTCCCACTTATTCTTGGCAGAAATACTCTCTTGATCAGCTTCAGAGATATCAGATAAGCACAGGCCAGGGAACAGGTTTCAGTAGATGTGAATATCAAAGGATGGAAGGGAACTCTATCTTGGGGAACTGGACACAGAGCTGTTATCCCAACCATGAAACCTACTTCCCATTGATGAGTCTATAAGACTCTCTGACGTAGGCCTCAAGGAGAACAACTTGTTCCTCCTTAGTGAGTTCTTCTGCTTCTCCTTCGAAGAAGAACTCTGGGCCATAGTACTCTGATAGGTACTTTACTGTCTTTCCATTTTTCAACTCAACAGTTGTTATCTCTCTGTAAGCAAATTCATCTGGGTGAGTCCCTTCTAATAACAACTGGAGTTCATTTTTCTTGATCTCTTTAAGCCTCTTGTATAACAACCCCTTCTTGACCATTTTGTTCTCCATTAGAGTTTGAGGGGTCATCTTTGACTTGTAGGCTCTCTTGAAGTCTTCAAGTATCTCCCAGGGTGAGACTACAATGGCTAACATAATAACAGCATCTATGGTCTTTCTCACTTGGCCATTGTATTTACTTGGTATGGATTTCTTATGAATTCTAGAACTAACCCTGGGGTCTGGCCAAATCCTTACTCTCTCCTTTTGATATTGAAAGGTATGTCTGAGAGCATACAGCCTTTGAGCGTGTTTCTTCATGGCTTGTATAGATGATGACTGAGGAAACTCTTTGTCAACCATCTTCAAAAGTTGCTCATCGTGCTGTTTCTGCTGTTCTTCTTCTTCAATCTTAACTTTCACCATTTGCCTTGAAAGTCTGGTGTGATCATTTGTTGACTTCTGGGCTCAGGTATTTTTAGAACAGCAGAGATTGGCAGACTGTCTTCTTCATCATCTTCTTCTTCTTCTTCCATCCTCAACACCCTTCTCCTCCTTCTGGGTGCATCATTGGATGTGGTTTGAGGTGGTTTTTGGGGTAAGGGAGTTGGTTTGAGGGTTGAGTTGGTTTAAGTTTAGGTTTAGGGATTGGTTTGGAGAGTTGTGGGGTTGGTTGTTTTTGAGTGGGAGTTTGGGAAGGCTGATCTAGCATTTTGTGGTAAGTTTGGCTTTGGAAAGCTTGGCCATATCAGTTCTCTTCCCAGCACCTGCTTCATCTAAGGCTTCGATAATCAACCCCTTATTGAATGCTTCAGAAGCACAGATTCTGGTGGTTATTGCCAGAATACTGTCTCTGGTCCATGATTTAATCTCAATTAATGATCTTCCCAAGTATTTTGCAATAAACCTGATCATTATCTCCAACCTTCCCTTTCCATCACACTGTAACTGGCCCATCTCTCTTGTATCTCTTTAATCTCCAGCCTTCTGATCTCAGTGTCTAATGTAGCTGTATCAAAGCCCTGTCTGAAGAGTTGGTCTATTATTCTTTCCATTGATCTGCTGTGAGCTTCATCAGCTTCTTTAACCAGATCTTCCAATGATTTCTCTTCATCAGGCTTTTGAGTTTCAGCACTTTTCTTTCTCTTGTATGTGATCAGCTGTTTTTCCTTTTCTAACTCCTTTTCTTTCTCTTGTTGTTTCTCATCTTCCACTCTCTTTCTCTTTCTTTCTTTCACTGCCTTAGACTCCCCCTTTTTGGGTGCATTGGGTTCAGGGGTTTGAATGGCAGAAAGCTTCTTTTGCACAGCATCATCAACAAGTGTTTGTAGATTTGAGGAGATCCTCTCATCAATGGCTTTATGCACAATCTCATTGATGATGGGAGTGATGAGAGGTAAGGAATGTTGAAAGGTAGCAACCATCTGCTCAGAGGGGTTCTGTCCCTGAGAGGTGGTGCCAAAAGCAGTGGCTGGTGGCTCAGTTGAGTGTAGTGGCTGAGTGTTTGGTGAACCTTCAGATGAAGGTGCCATCTGTGGGTTTATTGGGGCAGATGGACTTTGATCCTGAGACATTTTGGCAAGCAGTTCTTTGAGTCTGCTCACCTCAGCCTCAAGGATTGTGTTATGGGCTAAGACATCGAAGAAAAAGCCCAGGTCATCATCAGTCTTTGCTGAATCACCTGACCTCCTGATTGAATCAGGATGTACATGCCCTGAGTGTAGATCAGTTGTAGCATGTGCCCCTTGTTCTTGGTTCTGGGGACTTCCTGCCTCAGGACTGAGTCCTTCATCGGCAGTTGCCTCTGGTGAGGTCTTAGAGATGTTACCAACTGCATCCTGTTCATTTGCTGAATCAGTAGAAGTGGCAGCCTCACCAGATGTTCTAACCTCCTCCTCTACACGGGGAGATTGAACATTATAACCCCTGTGCTGTGGGTTATCAGCAGCATTTTGGTCCTCTTCCTCAGCTGTTGAGGTTCTCCCCATTGTAATTGGTTTCTGGGGAGGAGGAGAGGAATGCAGCTGACTCAGCACTTGTGCAACTATAATGGTTGGGCTTTGAGGGGCGGTTGCATTTGGAGATAGGTTTGAAGCAGATTGCACCCGGGGTGACTGGTGCTCTTCAATGGTAACCTTCTCAATTGAGATAGGTTCCAGCATTGTGGTATCCCCAATTATGGTTGCATCAGGATCCTGTTGAGAGGATGCCTGAGCGGCTAGGGCTGGTGGAGTCTTTGACACTACTGGGGGTTAGAACCAGTAAGTGTTTCCTGTATTGGTGGTACAGGGGCATCCTCAGGGGACTCATCTCCCTGAGTAGCCTTTTTGGGCTTTTTGGTGTTGGGTTTGGTGGGGACTTTGGATCTGGAAGTGGAGGCTGTGGGTTCCCGCTGCTTGGGTTTTAGCAGCCGGGCAGCCCCTTTCAGTGTAGGGTCAGAGTTGTGCCTGGAGTATACTTCAGGCAATACAGCCGGAGCAGGGACTCCAAGGCCAACAAGGCCGTCTGATTTTAGCTGATTTAAAATTATGGCCATGAGAAACCTGGGATATAATATCCATCTGTTTGCCACAGGTTTCAAAGCCAGATCCTTTAGTTCCATGAAAACTATCTCAGAAAAATTTAGATTTTGTCGTTCAAAGATAGAGTATAATACCTGTTGCCATCGGGAGGACATCTGATCCCATGAGGAGGTTTTTGATGCAAGGCAGACATTCACCATGTGGAATATAAGACGTTCAGCATCATGGAAGTGCTTCTTCAGAATGGTGGTAGCACTTAAGTCTCCTTCATACCCGTTATTGATGAAAGACATATCAGTTGTGCCTTTCGGGTATTCTGTGACACAGGTGGCATCATGTAGATTTAGGGTTTGTCGAATGATGTCTGGAGTGATGACCACCTGTTTCTGGTTAACCAACGACTGGAGAGTGATTTGGCTATCATTCTCACCAGTTTGCACAGAGACGTTGGTCCAGAATTGGCTTAGGGAATCGGGGTATATGGTAGGATTCAGAAGAAAAGCGGTTCGGTACTGGGAATCTACCATAAGATCGATGGCATTATCAAATTTGTTCCAAAAGGCCGATTTCGAGAGGTAGGCAACACAGTTGTGTCTGGGTTTGAGTTTCATGGTCGCCATTGTTGAGAGAGTGAAGGACATAAAACGGCTAATGAAACGTTTGAAAGTAGGTTTAGGTATTTATAGGGAAAAAAGGCTGATATAAAACGACTGAAAGTGTTGGTGCTGTCATCAGTTGTTTGAAAACAACTGAAGACCTGGTATTAACTTTCAGAAGTTGTAACAACTGAAGACTTGGTATTAGTCATCAGTAGTTGTGAAACTACTGAAGACATGGTTTTGGCTTCAGGTGTTGTAAACAACTGAAGATTTGGTGTTAGTCATCAGTAGTTGTAAAACTACTGAAGACATGGTTTTGGCTTCAGTTGTATGAAGTGAAACAGCAGTTGTAGAAACAACTGAAGAGAAAGTTTCTCATCAGCTGTTGTCGTCAATTCTTAGCTCATCAGCTGTTTCATTCTGACCTCAACACTTATCAGACTTTTTGTCTGATTTTCAGACGTTTCATTGGTCATCAGTACTTATCTGTTATACTGACATCAGTAGTTGTAACTACATCAGTAGTTGTAACCACATCAGTTCTTTTCAACAGATAGAGTACTTCAGTACTTTTAAGTAATTTAGTCTTCAGTAGTTATGAAAACTACTGAGGATAAAAGAACTTATCAGTACTTATTTGTGACAATAGTATACGAATGCTCATCAGTACTTGTTGACTGAGATCATCAGTAGTTGTCACTTATTCTAGCTGCAGCATACCAAGCCTTAACACTAGGTTTTGGAAAGTTGAACTGTCCAAAGGCTTAGTAAATATGTCTGCAAGCTCATCAGCACTAGGAACAAACTTTGGATCAATCAGACCTTTTTCAAAACAATCCCTAATAAAATGGTGTCTGATCTCAATATGTTTGGTCCTAGAGTGCTGGACTGGATTCTTGACAATACAAAGAGCTGAAGCACTATCCATTAGTAATGGAGTCTTAGTCTCTGTAATGCCATAATCCAATAATTGATTCTGAAGCCAGAGTACCTGAGATGTACAACTTGCAGCAGCAATGTACTCGGCTTCAGCAGTGGATGTAGCAACAGATGTTTGTTTCTTACTCTGCCAAGAAACCAAACAGTTGCCTAGGAATTGACATCCACCAGAAGTTGATTTTCTAGTTAATTTACACCCTGCATAGTCACTATCAGAAAAAGCAACTAATTTGCAAGAGTGCCCAGTGGAATACCAAAGACCTAGAGATTGAGTACCTTGCAGATATCTAAAGATCCTCTTGACTGCAATCAAATGAGACTCTTTAGGAGCAGCCTGAAATCTAGCACAAACACAAGTTGCAAACATAATATCTGGTCTAGAAGCTGTTAAGTACATCAAGGACCCAATCATACATCTGTAAAGTGTTTCATCAACAGCTTTACCTTTCTGATCTGCATCCAGTTGTGTGGTGCTGCACATGGGAGTAGAACAGGGCTTACAGTTTTGTAAATCAAACTTTTCCAAAAGACTCTTTGTGTATTTTGACTGATGAATGAAAGTTCCATCAGCCTTTTGTTTGATTTGCAAACCTAGAAAGAACTGTAATTCTCCCATGGCACTCATTTCGAATTTTTGTTGCATCAACTTTGTAAATGCATCACACAACTGTGGATCAGAGGATGCAAAAATAATATCATCAACATAAATTTGAACAAGGAGCTTATGCTGACCCACTTTCTTAATGAACAAAGTTTTATCTATGGAGCCTCTAGTGAAATTATTCTGAAGAAGAAAATTTGACAGTGTTTCATACCAGGCTCTAGGAGCTTGTTTCAACCCATAAAGAGCCTTATCAAGTTTATACACCCAATCAGGATGTTTATTATCCTCAAAACCTGGTGGTTGACACACATAAACCTCTTCTTTTATTTTACCATATAAAAATGCACTTTTGACATCCATTTGAAAAACTTTAAGATTGTGGAATGCAGCATAGGCTAAGAACAATCTAATTGCCTCCAGTCTGGCTACAGGGGCAAAGGTTTCATCATAATCAATACCTTCTTCTTGTGAAAACCCCTGGACAACCAGTCTGGCCTTGTTCTTGACAATTTGCCCATTTTCATCTGTTTTATTCCTAAACACCCATTTAGTGCCTATTGCACACTTACCTGGGGGTAGAGGAACCAGTTCCCACACTTGCTGCTTTTTGAACTGAAGAAGCTCAAGCTGCATGGCATCAACCCATCCATTGTCTCTTAATGCAATATGATAGTTCTTTGGCTCTTGCTGACTGATGAAGAGAGCATAGAAGCAGAAGTTGGACAATTGACTTCTAGTTGAGACACCAGCATTGATATCACCAATGATTTGAGACATTGGGTGATTCTTCAGCTCTTGGTACACTATGAGATCTGTGCAAGTGTTTGTAGCACGCTCAGCAGCAACAGATGTTGATCCAGATTCTTGAAACCAAGTATTAGATGGCAAGTCAAATGAAGTAGAGGATTCAGAAATCTCATCAGCATTTGTTGTGGATGGTGCTACTGAAGCTACAGGAACATCAAGTTTAGTAGACTCAGGCAGTTGATCACTAAACTTGAATAGGTGAGTACTGGGATCATCATCAACATCAGTAACCACCAGATGGATGACTAGCTGCAGAAGGTGATGAATTCACATGATCTGCAACAGCTGGAGGCTGATAAGGAACATATTGCAGTATGTCCAGATCAAACACAGTTTGTGGGTTTTGTCCTTAGGAGATTCATTGAACTTCACATGCAAGGTTTCTTCAACCATCTTTGTTCTGCAGTTGAACACTCTGTAAGCCTTGCAAGTGGATGAATACCCAACAATACCCTGCATCCACCTTAGAATCAAACTTTTGGAGTTGATCCTTTGTGTTGAGAATGTAACAAGGAGCCAAATGAAATGAAATAGAGACTTCATAAGGAGTCTTCATCAACCTCTGATTCACTAAAGCTCTATTTTGCACATAGCATGCTGTGTTGACAGCTTCAGCCCAAAAGGTCAGTGGCAAACCAGAGTCAGCCAACATGGACCTTGCAGCTTCAATTAGGGTCCTGTTCTTTCTCTCCACTACTCCATTTGTTCTGGAGTCCTTGGGATGCTATACTGCCTCTTGATTCCTTTTGAAAGGTAGAAATCATCAAGTGTATGGTTTCTAAATTCAGTTCCATTATCACTTCTTATACACTTGACTGATAGGGAATACTGCTTCTCAACATACAACACAAAGTTAATAATTGTCTGAGCAGCCTCATCCTTTGAATGCAAGAAGAAGGTCCATACAAATCTGGAGTAATCATCCACAATTACCAGACAGTATTTCTTCTTTGCCATGCTCATTACTCTCACAGGACCAAAGAGATCCATGTGCAGTAATTGCAAGCAGGCAGTGGACTTTGGTTCTTCTATAGGAGGGAATGAAACTTTGTGTTGTTTTCCTTTTAAACAAGCAGTGCAGGTTTCATCACAGTGGAACTCCTTTATTGGTAGACCTCTCACTAAACTATTGTGGATCAGCTGATTCATGTTTTTGAGATTAACATGACCCAGCCTTCTATGCCACAGTTTAGATTCCTGAGGAGAGGCCTTGGAGAACAGGCAAGGATGACCTTTTAAATCAATCTTCTTTGACAAATCCAAGGCATATACTCTTCCTATCCTGTTGGCCTTCAGGAGAGTATGTTCATCCAATACCTTGTCAATCAGCCTCAGAACTTTGGAAGACAGAATCCGGCAGTTCTGGCTTGTGAAAAGTGCAACATGCCCTTTATCACACATCTGACTGACACTCAGTAGATTATACTTGAGATTCTCCACATGGTTAACATCATCAAATCTGATTTCTCCATTTGACACAAATCCTTTCCCGATGATGTAACCCTTAGCATCATTTCCAAATGAGACAAATCCCTTCTTTCCTTGAGAGTAGTCATTAAGAAGAGAACTGCTCCCAGTCATATGCATAGATCCTCCACTGTCTACATACCAGATGCTTCTTTGGCATGCTGAAGAACCCTGCATTTATCATAAGAAACTAGTTAGCTTTAGAGACCCAAACCTTTTTGGTTTTGGGTCTGTTTTCATCAACAGATTTAACCATAACTTGTTTCTCATGATTAACAGCTGATGAAGGTGGAGATGGTGCTGAAATGGATTTCTTAGATTTGGGCTTGGATTTCCTTTTCAGTGGTTTGATCACAGGTGCATCTAGTTGGTTAACTCTCCCCAACAAATGCTGAACCATCATAACAAGTTGTGTCTGATTTGTTGCTAAAGCCTTCAGCTCATTTGACACATCAGTACTTGTTTTTGATGAGTTCCTGTGACCCACCATTTCCTCCTTCTTGAAATTCACAGACTTAGTCTGATGTTTATCATGAGGAACACTATCAGCTGTTTTCTGATAAACCCCATCCTTCTTTTTGGATTTTGGTGAGGCCTTGGGTTTATCAGTTTGAGATGACTGTGGTACAAACTTGGTCTCAAACTCATTTTTCATTTTATTAATCTCTTCTTTAATGAGCTTATCTCTGTTGAGTTTGGAACCCTTTTTGTACCAGCATTCATCAGATAGATGATTGAATTTACCACATATTTCACATGGCTTATTCTTCATCTTGGATTGATCAACTGCTGAAGTGGAAACTACTGAAGGTGTGATCTTCAGTACTTTCCTCCTTTCAGTACTTGTGTTAAGTACTGAAGGATCGGTAACAACTGAAGACTTGTTCTTCAGCTGTTCTCTATCCGTCCTGAAAGACCGTATGATAGATTCCTCAGCAGTTGTTAATCCTTTTATTTCAGCAGATTTGAAATGCTTTTCAGATGTTGTGACTTGCCCTTCAGTACTTGGAGTACTTTGAGGGACAACATCTGAATTGCTCAGCTTCATGTGTTTATCAGCATTTAAACCATCAGGCAATTGATTTGCTGAGATCTTAACACTGACTTCATCCTCTAATTTTGTATTATCATTTGAGGATGAATCACATGATGATGTGGTTTGGAAATTACTTTCACCTTCAGATTTTACTATTGATTTTGAAGTAAAATCAGTAGGTGGTGCAGTATGATTGTAACCTATTCCAAACTTCACATTTGAAGCTGTTTGCTTGCTGAGAAGCATTTCAAATCCCTTGCAGGATGTTACCCAGCGGTCACACTCAACTTGGGTAGCTGCAAGTGTCTCTTTGAGACTTCTGTGGTTCTCAAGTATGACCTCTACCTTAGCCTTTTCATCATTAAGTTGGCATTTAAGCTTGTAAATCTCATCATCTTTGTCATTAAGAGCAGACTCATACTCAGCTTTTCTTTTGGAAATAGTTTTCTCAAGCTCAAGATTTTGATTGATTAAAGCTACATTTGCCTCTCTAATAGAGACAAAGGCAGCTATGCATGATTCAAACATAACTTGGCTTTAGCCTCAGAAGATACCTGGGTTACCTGTGAAGATGATGCATTGGAGCAGGAACCCTCAGTAGACTCCAGGGCCATGAGAGCAAGATTCCCAAAAGGATGTTCACCACCATGTTGACCAGCACCAGCAAATAATTGCTCATTGAAACCAGAAAGATCATCTGGTAAGCTGCTCCAGTCAACAACTCCTGGTGTGAAGAAGCTGTGATGAGGTTGAGATTGTGATGGAGATGGTTGAGGCTCAGGTAGGGCTTGAGGTTGTTGTGCTATAGGAACTTGAACTGGATTTGGCTGTGGCATGTAATAGCAGGGATATGGATATGGCATTGGACCCTGAGGGACAAAATATGCAGGAGATTGAGGTTGTGAGTGATGACCAGAACTAGCAGGATGTTGCCCTTTGTTTTGTGAACTATTGCTTGGAAAGGTCACAAAGGGTGCAGAGGAGTTAGATCCAGTTGATCTACACTCTCTTGCAAAGTGCCCAAGCCTGTGGCATTTGTGACACCTCAACTTACTCTTGTCAAAACCAACTTTGGTTTTGCCAGAGAGTCCTGGAAATTTCCTACCAGTTCTCTTGTAGAACTTTTGAGATCTGATATTGATCAAGGCCATTTGGCTCAAAATATCCATCTCTTCTAAATCATCATCAGCAATACCCATCAAATCATCCATGATAAAGCATAAATTATCACTATTACACCCAGAATGACTGTCAACACCAACAAATGCATGATCAGAACTGTTTGAAGAGAAATCTATATGCTCATCATAATGGCTTTCTGATCCAGCATATTCTGACTCATGACCGACCAAGGCAGTGTTCCCTGGTACAAAGTCATCAGTGAGCTTTCCTGATGATGCCAGTTTCCTTTTCTGCTCTATCTCTCTTTCAAATGTAAGCAGTTTCCCATGGAGTTGGGTGAGAGATAGGCTATCCAGATTTGCACTGGAGCGTAGGACAATGGTGTATGTGTCCCATCTCTCAGGCAGTGATCTGAGGAATCTGTTGTTCATCTGGCTGTTAGTATACTCATGCTTGACCATTTTCAGCTCAGAGATCAAGCAGGAGAAACGCTCAAACTGTTGAGTCAGTGTCTCACCCTTCCTATGAGAGAATGTCTCATATTGTTGGGCGAGGATTTCTCTGTTGTTTGCTAAGACCTCATCAGTTCCTCCGAATTGTTCCTTCAAAGCATTCCAGAGGTCATGAGCAGTTTCATGATGCATAAGCCCAGAATAGATTTCATTAGGCAGTGCCATGGCCAGAATTCCATGGGCTTTAGCATCAATCTCAAACAGTTTACGATCTTCATCTGAGTATTGCTCCTTCTTCTTCGGAACCATTTGGTTGGTCTCCGGATTGTTCACCATAGGCTTGTGTGGACCGTGAACCACAGATGTCCAACAACCTGAACTGTTAACAGACAGGTGATGGAGCATTCTTCGTTGCCATATGTTATACTCACTCCTAACCAGCATCGGAGGCTTGGTTGAGGAGCCAGTATTGTGAGGGTCATTAGATGGAGTAGTCATTCTCAGATTCAAACCAATTCAATCAAGTTTCAACAGATTTAGCACAAAAACACAACAAACTCATATGAACCAAGAAGAAACTCAAATTGAATAACCAGAAGCAGCAGAAGATCAATCTCTATAACCAATTCTTGCAAATATGCTAATTCGATCAAACTTTAGATATCGAAATAGCAGTTTCAATGATCAATTGTTAAACCGATCAATGATTAACCTGCTCTGATACCATTTGACAGGATCAGTGATCTAAGTTTGATCAATTAGAGTTGAATTGCAGCGGAATTAGAACAAGAATTAGACAAATATAGCAAGAACACAATAGATATTCAATGGAACAGTACACGGTTATAGAGAAAGAGGGTTTTCTGCAAAAGGGATAATATCATTCATGCACAAATGCTTCGGTATGTCAGCCGCTAAGCTTCACAGGTTACAATTAGGTCAACATTCCTTATATAAAGGAATGTGACGTCTGCTGATGTCACTTGATAGTGACATTAACAGAATTATTACAAACAACTGAAAGTAAGCAAACTACTGAGAATGTTCACAACAACTGAGAACATCTCAGAGTATGCTAAGTACAAGATGAAACTAAAACTACTAACTACAAGTACTGATTACAAGAAACATAAAACTACTGATTACAAAAGAACTGAAAGGAAAATAAACTACTGAAAGGAAACCATCACAAATACTGAAGAGGTCTTCTTCAGCTGTTGTGACAACATCTGAAACTTGGTCTTCAGTCTTTGTCTTCAGCTTTTGTCTTCAGACTTTGTCTTCAGTTCTTTAACTTCAGACTTGTCTTCAGACCTTGTTATCAGTTGATGTCTTCAGCTGTTGCAGACTACTTCAGTTGTTGTAATGTCTGTGGGACTTAAAGGTTTTTCTGATCAGGCTCATTGGTTCTTTTGGTCCAACTCCCTCTGAAAAAAGTAAAGAACAGAGTTTCCATCGATTTTCTAGATAGAAGAAGAAGATCATCTAGAAGGTAAGATTTTATGTGTTTTGTTCGGTTTCAGCTGGGTTTTCAGCTTGTAGACCGAGTGTTACGTGTTGTTTCTCTGTTTTCGGTGGGTGTTTTTGGTGTGTTTAGGGGTTTGAACTCCAAGAGCTCGAGTTTGGAGGAGTTTTTACTCGAAGGTTTGGTGTAGGTGAGTTCTAGATCCCGTTTTCTGTTTAAACAGGTTTTGGGGCTGAAATACGTGGAACTATTATTTTTGAAATTTCCAGTATGTTGAACCGTTTGTATTACCCCTGTCTATGTGGGTATGTGTGTTTGTAAATGTTTGACTGAATTATGTGGTGTATGCTTGTTTTATAAGCTTAGTATGCTAGATTTGGGTTAGGAATATGTTAGGATGATGATCGGACCTGAAAATTTACATAAGTTAGACCTGGTATAGTACCCATGTGCCCAAACTACACATACGCCTAAGTGTTGCTCATGTGCCTAAGTTTCCCATGCACCCAAGTACTCATGCACCTGCATAGTACTCATGCGCCTGCATAGTTCCCATGCGCTTGTGTAGTTCCCATGCGCCTAAGTTTTTGCCCATACGCCTAAGTGTTTGCTCATACGCCTAAGTTTTCCCATGTGCCCAAGTATCCATGCGCCTGCATAGTGCTCATGCGCCTGGATAGTACCCATGCGCCTAAGTTTTTCCCATGCGCCTAAGTTTTCCCCATGCGTCCAAGTGTTCCCATGCGCCTAAGTGTCCATACGCCTGCATAGTGCCCATGCGCCTAACTTGACTTATAATTTTTTTGAAATTTTGGGAAAAATGGAAATTTATGATTAAGCTCGGGAATGTGTTGGTGGGTTATGTTTGTTCATGTTATGCATGTCGTGCTTGTTATTGATGTTCCTTATTAGGTATTATTACGTGACGTTACATGGTGTGTTAATGCTCTTGTACGTAAAGTATTATATAATGAAAGTGAAAGACATTATTAACAAAGTAGAACCAAATGAAAGAATGTAAAGTCTTGCAAGCAACTGAAAGGAGGTTTACAACTCATTGAGGGGATGTTAGAACAACTGTGTGCGGTTTAGCTAACCCATGAGGATGCACACAGTGGTCAATCCTTGTGATTGACCAATATGTATGAAACGAGACCCTTGTCGCTTTCCTGGTACTATAGTCAGCATTGTGCACAATGTTAGGGGTCTATTTATAGAGTTCGGCCCAGTACCAGCTTCGTGCACAATGTTAGGGGTATAGCATATGGCATTGGTCCAGATAAAAGTGAAAGATAATGATGAAAAGAATGTTGAAAGATAATAATGATATTATCAGATGTATGTATGTTGTGTGATCATGAACGAAAGTAAAGGAAAGGTTTTTACTAAAGGTAAAGTATTTTATTATATAAAACTAGAACTCACTTAGCGACGCTGATTTTTTATGCATTTTCAGTTGGCATTGTACTTGTTGCTGAGGATGGCACGAGAGTGAAGCTACTTGGCTGGCAAAGACTGGCATCCATCTCATGCAATAATAATGATGTTTTTATGTAATACAACTAAGTCATATTTTGTAATCTTGTAAACAACGATGTATTACATGGCAAATGTGTTTATTAAAGCATGAAATGCTTTTTGATGAATTATTCCGCTGCAATATATTATTACTTAATAATTCTTAATATGTTTTGATATAAATGAGGTTTTGATTGACCAACTGTGGGGTTCTCGGGAATGGGGCCTTAAACATCGAGAAGGTTGCGTTTGTGCTAGAACTTCAAGAAGTGAGTTTCTAGTCCCCTTTTTACGCAAGTTTTATGTTTTGGGGCTTTTATGCATACTAGAACATTTGAATGTGCCTGTTCATGCTTGGTATGATGTTGTATAAGATGCTTGCATGTTAGAACAGCCTTAGACGTGATAAGTTGTGATTGGGCGAGAAGAACCTGTAGTTTTCGCGCAAGCAGTTTTGATGTACGTTAAGATTTTAAATTTTTAGGAAGTTCTCGCGTGAAAGGTGTAGTTTTCACGCGATATGCATGTTGTTGCGTGACAGGTAGTTCTCGCGCGATTTGTAAATTCACGCACGATATGTGGTTCTCATGCGACTTGATGGTTTTCGCGTGATAGGATGGTTCTCGCACGAAAGGGGTAGTTCTCGCGCGAGATGTTGCTGATGTATGTTAAGTTTTTGCATGCTATGCTGTTATGTGTGATGCGTTATCTTTTAACGCTAAATGACTTTTAAAACTACATGCTTTATGATGTGACTTTACTTGATATGTATGATTATGTAAGTCAAGTATTACATAACGAAAGTGAAAGATAATTATGATGAAAGTGGAACATAATAAATGAATGAAAGTCTTGCAAGCAAATTGAAAGGAGGTTCACAACTCATTGAGGGGTTGTTAGCTCAACTGTGTGCGCTTTAGCTGACCCCTAAGGATGCACACAAGGGGTCAGTCTTTGTGACTGATCAAGACGTGCGAAAATGGGATCCTTGTCGCTTGACCCCAAGACAGAAGTTGCTTTGTGGATAACGATGGGGCGTAGCCTATGACAGGATCTAGATTAAAAGTGAAAGAACGAAAGAAAGTATGAAAACGAACGATTATCAACGATGATGATAAGATAATAATAATTATTATCAAGATGTACGTACGATGTGTGATCATGAACGAAAGTAAAGGTTATGTTTTAACGAAAAGTAAAGTATTTTTAAAATATAAACTAGAACTCACATAGCGTAGCTGACTTTTGTATGCATAATAGTTGGTAGGTAACCGTTTGATGCTGAGGATGTGTAGGCATGGATGCATAAGTCACTGGAAATGATTTGCGTCTGGCATCCACATTTTTGGAAATGATTATTGTAGTAACAAAATTTTGAGATGTAAATGAATGATTTGATGTATTGACATGATTTTAATCTTGAAAGAAAAGTTTTAATTCCACTGCAAATGATGTGTTTTAAATGTATTATGCAATGATTGACCAACTGTAAGCGTCCCGGGAACAGGGCCTTACAGAAATATAGATCTTTACTGTTTTTGTATAACCAGTTCCCTTTTTATGTATTTTATTAAGATTTCACGTATACTTTGATGCTCAAAACTATAATCAGCCAATTTCAATTGAAAGAAAAAGAAATCTTATTTTCTTGCTCATGTTACCTTGATTTGACTTCTTTTTCATCAATTACACATAAAGTTTCATGTTTGACGTTTGATTACATTCATTCCAAAACTAAAATTGATTATCAATTCTTATTGAGTCAATACTAGTGGTTTTTTTACCCTTTACTACTCGTATCCATGGTCTAGTGCTTAATAAGGATTCAGTGGATCGAGAGTCGTCATTTAGATTGAATTTAGTAGATTTGTGCAAGAGTGTTTGAAGATGGTTGTGGAGTGTTATGGACGCATTTTGTTCAGGAGTGGATCAATTTTAAAGATGATTTGTTTATTTTCATGTTCGGTCTTGGTTTTTATTTGAATTTAGATACTATGTTCCCTTTGTGGTTGTTTAGTTTGATTTCATTGATCATTATAATCGGATTCAATTATATTAGTTAAGGAAGGTGTTCAAATGGCTTGAGAATCGAAATGGTATAGTATGAAAGGATGTTACACATAGAAAACTATCCATTCCAGAAATATTGTTCTTTACTGTTTTTGTATAACAAGTTCCTTTTTTATGTATTTTATTAAGAGTTGCGTATACTTTGATGCACAAAACTATAATCGGCCAATTTCAATTGAAATAAAAAGAAATCTTATCTTCTTGGTAATGTTACCTTGATTTGACTTCTTTTTCATCAATCACACATTAAGTTTCATGTTTGACGTGTGATTATATTCATTCTGTAACTATAAATTAATTCTCGATACTTATTGAGATAATACGAGTGGTTTTTTGATCCTTTACGACTGGTATCCATGTTCTAGTGCTTAATAAGGATTTAGAGAATCAGTGGATTTGTGAGCAAGAGTGTTCGAAAACGGTTGTGGAGTGTTGTGGATGCATTTTGTGCAGGAGTGGATCGATTTAAAAGGAGATTTTTTTATTTTCATGTCCGGTTTTGGTTTCTATTTGAAAGTAGATACTATTTTCCCTTTGGGTTGTTTAGTTTGATTTTAGTGATCATTATAATCGGATTTAATTAGATTAGTGTAGAAAGGAGTTCAGAAGTCTTGAGATTAGAAATGGCATAGTATGAAAGGTTGTTACGGATAGCAAAAACTATCCATGCGATAACTATTGTTGTTTAATGATTTTTTATAAGTATCTCCTTTTTCATATATTTTATTAAGGTTTCACGAATACTTTGATGCACAAATCTATAACCGCCCAATTTCTTTTGAAATAAAAAGAAATGTTATCTTCTTGGTCGTGTTACCTTGATTTCACTTCTTTTCATCAATCACACAATGAATTTCATGTTTGACGTGTGATTACATTCATTTCGTAACTATAATTTGATTCTTGATTCTTATTGTGTAATAACCGACTTCTTGGTTCTACTTTAAACTTCAACTTAATCTAGCATTATTTTATTTTCATTTTCTTTCTTCTATGTTAATCGTTTACATGCTTAATTGTCACGCCCTCAATTTCACAAACGGGGTAATACAGTTAGGCGTGTGACATACCAGGATCTCAACCACTAGTTACACCAAACGACACATCAATTACAAAACATAATTGCTCTTTAACATTTGAAAATTTCCAAAAACAGAGTTAATAATGTAAATGTGAAAATAATCGCGGAAACATAAACATTTATAAATTAAACAGCGCAAAAGACGCACAACCCAAAGGAATATATTTGTAGAAAACATTGTTTAACCGTTTAAAGAAATCAAAATGTATGCATGATGAGATGCTCCTAGTCGTCCGCACCTTAAGGACCTGAAAAAAACATGCTAAAATGTCAACACAAGGTTGGTGAGTTCACAGGTTTAACAAAAAACAGTAAGTAATAGTAATGAAATCCAGATTAAGTAATCAAAGCATATAAGTAGGTAGCTAGCCCACAACAAGTCACTATGTGTATGAATTTCACAACCGAATTGATTGTAATAATATAGTGAAACAGCATAGTAAAACAGGCTAACCATTCACCCTTTTGACCTCTAGTCAAGCTAGCGCGACTAGCCCAGGCGGGGTTTATCAAACCCAGTAGATCTACTAACAATTACCTCGCTAATAACATATTAACGGTTCGAATGGGCGTAGTGGTTTCACAATAGACAACAAGTATATGCAGTATTACCAATCTAAAGTTACCGTATAGTTTATGAAAAAACAACATGTTTCTCTCCCCCAAAAGAGAATATAGTATGAAACTGGGGCTGTAAACTCACCTTATAAGCGCAGCACAAGAAATAATGCAGAGAGCAAGTAATTAGGTTTCTGAATAACCAGAATTCCATTTAATAAATAATTAACATTTATTATTTAATAGAAGTGCAAAGGTTGTACGGCTTCGAGTTCTCGGTACCAACATCCCAATCCAAGCGCACACGCAAGCATAAGCCAGAAGACTACTACCCAACTATGCATGACTAACATCATAAAATCAAGATGTTGCATAACACACCTAACACCCATAAATATATATATTCTATGCAACCACACACACCAATAATTATATATACTAACCATGATCACACACATAACCATATATACAATGCATGAACACACATATAAGGATGTACTATGAGTGACCCCCACACCCATGTATGACAGCTCATACACCCACCACCTCACATGAAAACCATGCATACACACATGCCCATAATCAATCTAAAACCCATATGAACCCACTACACAATTGAGATCCATAACATTCCCATTCGGCCACCCTTCCTCACCCACTGCCCAACGACCCCATAGAAGACCAACAGTACATCACCCAAACATACACACGCATGCATCACACACCCAAAACACACACCAAAGAACACACGCACAAAACACACACCAATCACATGGCTAAGAACAATCTCACCACTCCACACCCGCGGAAAACAATAACACACTCATTTACACACACCGTGGAACACACACACGCATGCAAATTACACACGTGCAACACATGCATAACACACATCAGACACACCGCAAAACACACACACAATTACACAAACGTACGCAGAACACACACCATGCATACCAACAGTCATATACATACAACACATAAACATCCAATCACAACGAAATACGCTTACACGTACACACCGCCAAGCACCGCAAGGCCGTAATCAACCAAAAGGAAACAAGAACCAAAACTGTAATGTAATGAACCACCAACAACAGGGTGAGAAATCTTACCGATTAATGCACGGGTTGATTTGGTTGCCAATTAATGTTGCCAGGAATGATGCCGATGGTCAGAGGTCACGGTTGGTAACGATGGCGTTACTGTAAAGAGCCTCAATCGAAGTTGCTAGCGATGTGCTATAGCGAACAAGCGGTCAAGGGTGATAATCTCGAGAATCGGCTGCCTTCGAGGGAGTTTCAATAGAGGAGAAAGGGATATTAGGTTTTCGAGTGTTGTGCGATTATATTAGGGGGGTTCGCATGTGAATAAAATATTGAGAAATTGCATTTTAAGCACTTTAGTTTACATGGTTGCATGCTTGTGGCCATAACTACTTAGTTAATAGTTTATTTTTATTTTTATTTTTTTTAATTTTTTTTAGGATTTGATAAGTAACGAAAATATGACGAAATGGCTTAGATACGGAAAGTTAAGGTTTTGTCACTAACCTGAAAACATGGGGTGTCACATCATCCCCTTGTTGAAGGAATTTTCATCCCAAAATTAGAACAAACAACAAGTTCAACTACGACGACCAAAGTGTGTTCAGGGGCTTGCGTTGGGTATGGTTTTTGGTATATCTGAAACAAACACAAATTAAAGGAATGTAAGGTTTCTCGAGAGTTATGAAATCATCACCTTGTAGAAGGGAATTTCGTCTCGAAATTTAAAGGAAAGATATCTTAAGAATAATACCTTAAGATGTGGAAGCCTGATCATTAAACAATTGCGGGTACTTCTTTTTCGTTTGGTCCTCGCGTTCCCAGGTAGATTCTGGTCCACGCTTTGAATTCCATCTAACGCGCACAATAGGAATCTTGCTACGCTTTAAGATCTTGACTTCTTGATCCATTACTTCGACTGGTTCCTCAATGAAATGTAACTATTCATAAATCTCCAGTTCATCTAATGGAAAGAGTGATTTATCGGATAGGCACTTCTTCAAATTTGAAACGTGGAACACATTGTGTATTCCACTGAGCTCTTCAGCTAAATTTAGCTAATAGGCTACTGGACCAACCCTTTTGATAATCTCAAATGGTCCCACGTAGTGTGGATTTAACTTTCCCCGCTTCCCGAGCCGGATTACACCTTTCCAAGGTGAGACTTTCAGGAGTACCTTGTCACCAATCTGAAATTCCAATGGCTTACGACGTTTATCCGCGTAGCTTTTTTTTCGATCTCGTGCCGCTGCCATACGGTTACGAATTTGCACGATCTTCTCAGTCTTCTCGTGCACAAGCTCAAGACCCGTAAGTTGGCTTTCTCCAACTTCTGCCCAACAGATAGGTGATCGACACTTACGTCCATACAGTGCCTCAAATGGTGCGGCCTTGATGGAGGTGTGATAACTGTTATTGTAGGAGAACTCAACCAATGGTAAATGAGTTTCCCAACTACTGTCAAAATTAATCACACAAGCACGTAACATGTCTTCCAGTGTCTGGATCATACGCTCACTTTAACCATTAGTTTGCGGATGATACGCAGTGCCTATATCCAGCCGTGTTCCCGATGATCTATGCAAAGATTGCCAGAAATGAGAAGTGAACCGAGCGTCACGATCAGATATGATAGATATTGGCACACCATGCCGAGAGACAATTTCCCTTAAATAAATTTGTGTCAGCTTCTCATTCAATCATTCTCTCTGATTGCCAGAAAATGTGCGGATTTTGTTAAGCGATCTACTATAACCCAAATGGTATCGCATCTGCTGGGAGTCCTAGGTAACTTTGTGATAAAGTCCATCGAGATCAGCTCCCATTTCCACACTGGAATTTCTGGTTGCTGAAGTAAACTGGATGGTCTCTGGTATTCCACCTTAACCTTAGAGCAAGTTAGACATCTGTTTTCGTAAGTGGCAATCTCAGCTTTCATGTTCAGCCACCAGTAAAACTCTTTCAGATCTTGGTACATCTTGTCTAAACCTGGATGAATTAAGTAGCATGACTTATGATCTTCATCCAGTACCTGGTGGCTGAACATGGATTCTAATTGTTTTTCCAGTACCTGCTCTCGTAAATTCCTATATTGTGGTACCCAGATCCGTTCTATCAAATAACAGATTCCATTAGCTTGATCTCTAATTGTTTTTCCAATGCCTTGCATGGATTCTGCCTTCAGATTCTTAACTTTCAAGGCCTCAGCTTGAGCAGATCGGAGTGGATGGTCATTTGTAATGCACGCACCCGACAAGGTTTTGATGTTTCCTTTCGACTGAGGGCGTCGACTACCACATTAGCCTTACCCAAGTGGTACTTGATTGCACAGTCGTAATCATTGAGTAATTCTAACCACCGTCATTGCTGCATATTCAGCTCCTTTTGATCATATATATGCTAGAGGCTCTTGTGATATGTATAGATCGTTCACTTGGTTCCATATAAGTAGTGGCTCCAGATCTTCAAGGAAAACACTACAGCTCCTAGTTCCAGATCATGCATTGTGTAACTCTTCTCATGCACCTTGAGCTGTCTAGATGCATAAGCTATGACATTATTATGTTGCATCAGTACACATCCCAAACCCTGGATGGATGCATCATAATAAACAACAAAGTCATCAGTCCCCTCTGGCAAAGCTAGGATCGGCGCTCTGTAGAGTTTGTCTTTAAGCACCTAAAATGCTGATTCCTCTTTGCTCCCCCATTTGTAGATGGTTCCCTTGTGAGTTAGGGCAGTCAAAGGTTGTGCCAGCTTTGAGAATCCTTTGATAAATCATCTGTAATAGCCCACCAAACCAAGGAATTGTCGCACCTCAATAGGCGTTTTTGGTGCCGGCCAATCCTTGACTGCTTCAATCTTTGAAAGATCTACATGTATACCCCTTTTGTTCACCACATGCCCAAGAAATTGCACTTCTCACATCCGGAAGTCGCATTTTGTGAACTTTGCATAAAGTTGTTCATTCTTCAATAAATCTAGAATGACTCTTAAGTGTTCCTCATAATCTTCCTTATTCTGAGAGTAGATTTATGTCATCAATGAAGACAATGACAAACTTATCCAAATAAGGCTTGCAAACATGGTTCATGAGGTCCATGAAAACTACTAGAGCATTGGTCAGTCCAAAAGGAATTACCGCGAACTCGTAGTGCCCATAGCGAGTCCGGAATGCCTTCTTCGGGATGTCTTCCTCCCGAACCCGTAACTGATGATAACTTGATCTCAGATCAATTTTAGAATAGTAGCTTGATCCTTGCAACTGGTCAAACAGGTCATCAATGCGGGGGAGTGGATATCTGTTCTTGATCGTCACCTTGTTCATCTCCCGGTAGTCAATACACATTCTGAAGGTTCCATCTTTCTTTTTCATGAAAAGTACTGGAGCTCCCCAGGGTGAAGAGCTAGGACGTATGAATCCCTTGTCTAGCAATTCCTGCAATTGCTTAGACAACTCTTGTAGTTTGTTCGGTGCCAAACGATACGACGCCCGAGCTATCGGAGCTGCTCCAGGTGCTAACTCAATTTTAAATTCTACCTACCTGTGCGGAGGAAGGCCAGGTAAGTCTTCGGGAAATACTTCCGGAAAGTCCCTGATAATCGAAATACTTTCGATACGCTTTTCATCCATCTTTTTTTCTATAACTAATGCTAATAAAGCAAAATGCCCTTTTTGAAGACATTTCTGTGCTTTCAGATATGAGATGATGCCGACCACAACACCAATCTTGTCACCTTCAACCGTAAGAGTCTCATCACCCGAGATAGGTAACTTAATCAGTTTCTCCTTGCAGATGATCTCAGCATTGTTCTTGGATAGCCAGTCTATCCCAACTTCTACGCCAAAACTACCGAGTGTGACGGGAATAAGGTCTATGTTGAAGGTATGTCCAGATAAGCCTAGCTTATAGTTGCTAAATACTTGAGTAGCTGTTATCATTCTACAATCAGCTATCTCTACGGCATACTCAGAATTCAAGTCGGTAGGTACTACCCCTAGTACTTTACTACACTTATTGGACACATAACTCTTATGAGCACCAGATTCAAATAACACAGAGGCATAACAGCCATTTATAGTGAATTTACTAGACAATACAGTAGGGTCATATCGAGCCTCACCTAAGCCAATGACGAAAGCTCTGCCTTTGCCACTACCGCATCCACCACTGTTGTTGTCCTTTGGTTTGTCAGCCATACTATTGTTACTATTTCTCCTAGGCTTCGGGAATTCCTTCTTAAAATGACAAGGTTGTCCACATTCATAACACACGGTCTGATTATTGTTTTGCTATTGCTGCTGCTGAGGTGCTTTTGCTGAGATGTTTACCCTGCAATTCTTGGCAACATGCCCAAATCTTCCGCACTTCTCATGAGTGTTCTTCGTGCATTGCCCGTTGTGATGAAACTTACATTTGTTGCATTTTGGAAGGTTGCCATGGTAACCACCAGAACTACATGAGTCTTGAGTAGGTTGTGGTTGGTTGAATTTCTTGTTTTGTAATTGTTGGGGAGTGTAGGATGAAGATTGTTTTCCGTTGGCAGAAGGTTCCCATTTTTTTGTTATTAGTAGAACTGGATGCTGCACCGCACGAGGGCAGCTTGCCTTGCCCGACAGCCTGATCCGTTCACTGGTGCGCCAGTCTGATCGCCTCCTATAGGGTGTTTGGTCTTGAAGCAGTGACCATGCCCTAAATTTTTGGAGATAAACCATGCAAGTATCTCTCAATCCTCAAGGAAGGAGGGTTGATAATATTAAGGCAAAGTGTGGCGAGCTCATGAGAGCGAGTGGTGTATGCCTCGATCTCAGAACCCGTCATCTTCAGGTTCAAGAATTCCATTTCCAGCTTCTACACCTCGTCATGGGGGCAGTATTTTTCCATCATCAGCTTTTTAAAATCTTCCTATCATCAGCTTTTTAAAATCATCCTAGGTGGTCTGATTGGCAATCTCGATACCCAACATTTATACCTGGGTGTTCCACCAGGATAAAAAAGCTTTGTCTAGAGTGCCGGTAGCGTACTTCACTCTACTCTCAGCAGGGCAGTTGTACATCTAGAACACAGACTCTAATTTTTCAAACCAGCGGAGCAGTCCCACCGCTCCTTCTGTTCCCTTGAATGGGTTAGGCTTGCAGTCCATGAAGGACATGAAAGTACAGATTTCTTGACCTACAATAGTTTTTGATCAGGACCTTGGAATTTTACCGGATGTTAAAATTTCAACAGAATTGACGGAATGTTACGTCAGAAATGAGGTTGGTATAGCTTACCAATTGGAGCGGGTTGAGGGTTAGGATTATGGTTAGCCAGTGCATCAGCCACATGCTGATTGATTAGTGCGGCCAATTCCGCTGGAGTCATGTTGATCATACCACGACCACGTCCTCGTCCGCGTCCGGACATTGTTAACAATCACAACATATGAAAATAAGTAAATATGCAACATATCAACTGAGTATAAGCAATTAAAAGAATTTAGCACACATAACTAAATGTTCAAATAATAACTTCTAGTAAAATAAATTGTAAATATGTCTACAATTAATCAAACCAAATATCAAGATTCAAAAACATAAGTCGGATGGGAAACAACCCTTCCCATCTAGGTGTGAAATAAACAAAAGTCTAATAAACGAATAGAATTAATAGAAAAGGGTTGAGCCTCAGGTTCCTCTTCTGGCGCCTCCTCAAGCTCATCTTCTGGATCTTCCTCGATAGGCTCCTGCGCTGCATTCATTGCGTTAACATGACCCTCAAGAGTATCGAGTCGCTGAGTATTAGCAGCTAAATCCACCTCGTCACCAATTACACATTCGAATAAGTCAGTGACACATCCCACATGCTTGTTGTGATGATCAACCAACACGTTGAGTAGCTTTTTCAATTCTTTGATCTCCTTGGCTGATTCACGCACTACTTTCTTCAATCATCTGTTATCGTTCCACAGCTCGGCAATGTGGTTACGCTCGAGGTGTAAAATGGCTGCCATAGCAGCCATGGCCTACTCGGGAGGGTAGGGAAGGGGAGGTAGGGTAGGGGCATTAGGATTCCTAGCCGGAGTGGACCTAGTGCGAGGCCGGTGTTCAGGAGGTAGAGGGACATTTTTCTCCTGAAGAAGACTAGTCATATACTGGGGATAGTATTCCCACTTATGAACTGGTGGGTACTATGGTATGGCAAATGGCTGGTCGTAATCGAACTCCTCATTGGCGCATGGGCCAGTCATACGAACCCGTAGTTGGAGGTATAAAATCATAATGAAGGGGTCTCTTTCCTCGAGAAGAAGAAGAAGAAGGTGCAGACGAAGAAGAGGCCATTCCTGCAAAGAACCGCTCATGGGAATGAGCAACAGCAAGCAATCCAGCAAGTAAGCAAATAGGCAAGAACAGCTAGTAAAGCTAAACGTGTCTATATGTGTGTAACTAAGGCATCAAGCTATAGCCTAAATGCAATGCAAATGAAATGCAATTTAATTAGTTCGCTATAACCATTGGCTCTAGCACCAATCCGTCACACCCTCAATTAACGGGGTAATACCATTAGGCGTGTGACATACCAGGATCTGAGCCACTAGTTACACCAAACGACACATCAATTACAAAACATAATTGCTCTTTAACATTTGAAAATTTCCAAAAACAGAGTTAATAATGTAAACGTGAAAATAATCGCGGAAGCGTAGACATTTATAAATTAAACCGCGCAAAACACGCGCAACCCATAGGAATATAATTTGTTGAAAACATTGTTTAACCTTTTAAAGAAATCAGAATGTATGCGATGATGAGATGCTCATAGTCGTGCGCACCTTAAGGACCTGAAAGAAACATGCTTAAGTGTCAACACAAGGTTGGTGAGTTCACAAGTTTAAGAAAAAATAGTAAGTAATAGTAATGAAATCCAGATTAAGTAATCAAAGCATATAAGTTGGTAGCTAGCCCACAACAAGTCACAATGTGTATGAATTTCGCGACCGAACTGACAATAATATAATAATGAATGCCCTGGCTGTGGATACCAGACCACAGCACAGTAAAACAGGCTAACCATTCACCCTTTGACCTGTCAAGCTAGCGGGACTAGCCCGGGCGGGGTTTATCAAATCAGTAGATCTACTAACAATCACCTCGCTAATAACATATTAACGGTCCGAATGAGGCGTAGTGGTATCACAATAGTCAACAAGTATAAGCAGTATTACCAATCTAAAGTTACCGTATAGTTTAAGAAAAAACAACATGTTTCTCTTCCCCAAAAGAGAATATAGTATGAAAGTAGGGCTGTAAACTCGCCTTATAAGCACAACACAAGAAATAATACAGAGATCAAGTAATTAGGTTTCCGAATAACCTGAATTCCATTTAATAAATAATTAACATTTATTATTTAATAGAAGTGCAATAACATTTATTATTTAATAGAAGTGCAAAGGTTGTGCGGTTTCGAGTTCTCGGTACCAACATCCCAATCCACCACACACGCAAGCACAAGCCAGAAGACTACTACCTTACTATGCATGACTAACATCATAAAATCAAGACGTTACCCATCACACCTAACAAACATAAATATATATATTCTATGCAACCACACGCACTAATATTTATATATACCAACCATGGTCACACACATAACCATATATACTATGCATGAACACACATATAAGGATGTACTATGTGTGACCCCCACAACCATGTATGATAGCTGATACACCCACCACCTCACATGAAAACCATGCATGCACACATGCCCATAATCAATCTAAAACCCATATGAACCCACTACACAATTGAGATCCATAACATTCCCATTCGGCCACCCTTCCTCACCCACTGCCCAACGACCCCATAGAAGACCAACAGTACATCACCCTAACATACACACTCAAGCATTACACACCCAAAATACACACCAAAGAACATACGTACAAAACACACTCCAATCACATGGCTAAGAACAATCTCACCACTCCACACCCGCGGCCAACAATAACACACTCATTCACACACACCGTGTAACACACACACACATGCAAATTACACACACCATCCACATATGCATAACACACACACCACACACACCGCAGAACACACAACTACACACACGTACGCAGAAAACACACCACGCACACCAACAGTTATATACATACATACATACATACATGCGATATAACCTACAACACATAAACATCCAATCACAACGGAATACGCTTACACGTACACACACCGCCAAGCACCGCAAGGCTGTAATAAACCAAACAGAAACAAGAACCAAAACCTTAACGTAATGAACCACCAGCAACAGGGTGAGAAATCTTACCAATTAACGCACGGGTTGATTCGGTTGCCAATTGAAGTTTCTGGGAACGATGCCGATGGTCCAGAGGTCGCGGTTGGTAACGATGGCGTTGCTGTAAAGAGCCTCAATTGGAGTTGCTAGCGATGTGCTATAGCGAATAAGCTGTCACGGGTGATGGTAATCTTCGAGAATCGGCTGCCATCGAGGCAGTTTCAATAGAGGAGAAAGGGTTATTAGGTTTTCAGGTGTTGCGCAATTATATTAGGGGGGGAGGGGTTGCATGTGAACACAATATTGCGAAATTGCATTTTAAACCTTCTAGTTTACATGGTTGCATGCTTGTGGCTTTAACTACTAAGTTAGTTAATAAATTTTTTTATTTTTATTTATTTATTAATTTATTTTTTTTAGGATTTGATAAGTAACAAAAATATGACGAAACGGCTTACATACGGAAAGTTAACGTTTTGTCACTAACCTGAAAACACGGGGTGTCACATTAATTGCCTTAGAAGATCCCACTATGACTAGCTTTAGTCTAGAAATCTTTAAGTGATTTTAGAAAAATATTAAATCTACACTAAAAAAATTAGAACTATAAAATAAAACAAATCATGTGTGTGTATATACACCTATTTTCGGCACACATGCATGCATATGTAATAATACACTTAAAAACTTATACACTAGAAATTACCATCTTCTACACTACATAATAAAATTACAAAAAAAAATAATATAATACAAACCCCCCCTCCACTCACCTTGGCTGCCCCCATCCACCAACCACCTCTGCCCCTTGAACCCCCCAAACCCACTTACACACTCCACTCCCCCTCTTCCCCATACATGCAAACTTTACCCAACTCCATTCCTCTCTCTCTCTTTCACGAAATCAAACAAAGAACTCCCAAAAATCTACAAATTCTCTACATTTCAGCCTCAAGAATCGAAGGTTAGCACCACCACAACATCAACCGAGTGCAAAAAAAGCTATAAGGTGACCTAAAGTGAGTTTTCACGCAAGGTTCTTTTCAAGAGCAAGGAGTTCCAGCCCAAGTTCATGAACTAACAGCTCTCACACTCTCCAAATCGTTCCAAAAGCACAAAACTTCTGGAGTGTAAACATCAATGAACATGAATAAAGCCAATTCTTGAGTTTTTCCTTTCTTTTCTACCAAAATCTTACTTCTTTTGTTCAAAAACATAAACTTTTGAGATGACCTACTGCACTTTGGGAACTCTCAACATCTTACAAGGTATCTTTTGAAGGTAGATCATGAACCAAGGTTGGTGCACACGTTTGCACCCCCAAAAACCCCATTGTTTTGAAAACCACTCAACCCATGTTAAGATCTGCTCAAAAACAGTAAATCAACATCATTAAAACATGTTTCAAATATTTGGTGATGTTTATGCTCAAACTATGGGGATTACATAAGTGTAAATGTGGTATTTCACCCTTAAATGTAACATAAGGTGCCATGTATGTAAAAATCCATGAACTAATGCATTATTCCAGTATTTTGGTGATATTAAACATATAAAATTCGTGACATTGGATAAACATGTTAAAAGGAGTGGTATTATGGACTAAATGGGTGAAATTAAAGACGCGAAAGGTGGTAAAGTTCTCAAATATGGTCAAATCTTAAAAAGATACAAGTTTAAAAAGTTCCAAGACCTAAAATAAGTATTTTAGTGTTAAAAATCAAATTTGGTGATTTATTGGGTTAATATGTGATTTTCATGGATTTATTTAACAAAAGCAAGCCTAAACCGGGAGATTTTTATATAAAATTTCAAAAAAGTAGGGTAACAAGCCTAAAACCAATAAATTCATGTTATTTAGTAAGTTAGAACCCCAAGATGAGATTTTGGTGGAAAGGATGGAAGAAAATGGATAAAAAGCAAACTTTAGGATAAAAATTGTAAATTTTGAAACTTGAGGGACCAAAGTGTAAATTCTGCAATTTCGCCTAAATTTCGACCAGCCTACAACTAAAAACACTTGTTAAACTTTTATCACCTTAAAAAATTTATAAAAATCATTAAAATTTTCATTCACATGATGCAACCCTAACTTTCCAAAAAAGGAAACTTTTTAACGCAAACTCTAAGGAAATGAAGCTAGATGAGCTTGTGACCATAAAACACACCTATTTACACATACAATTGTCTAAGAACTTATAGCTTGCTACTTTTATCTTGATGATAGGGTGCTCGAAGAACCGTTGATTAACCCTAAGGTGAGCTTAGGGTTTCCCTTTTCACTACTGTTTTGGGATGAAGCATGCTATGTTTGAACTGAAATTATTTATGTGCTATTATGTGATACTTATATGTTGTGGTTAATGTTAGAACCTGCACTTACTTGTATCATAATCATTAATTCTTGTGTGAACTGCTTGTTCTATATGGGTAAATCTACTTGGGGAATCCCCCATGCACAGTGCCTTCTGTCATGACCCAATGACTTAATAGGAAGGGTACCACAATGAGATCCTGCGGGGTCATTTGTTTCATGTAACTGGTATTAAAGATACTATGGTGAACCATCCAGCAGGTATGGTGCATTATTTGAGGCTTAGTTTTCCCTCTGGGTTAACCGACATTAACACAAGTTTCGAAGAGGCTAGCCGGGACTAAGTGCAGGGTTGATTGTGACCCCACAACAGAGATACTTATGCTTTTGAAACTAACTTATGGATTCTAAGAGTCCTTTTGTTTTTAAACTTTAAGCACTTGAATTCACCAACTTTATAGTTGACCCAAAACCTTTTTGAGCATGTTTCAGGTAATCTTTGATGGAAGCTTGGTTTGATTTGAGAAATACATATGGATGATCTAGTATTGTGACTACCAATGACATTACTTGTTTTGAAGCATTTTGGATAATTTGATTTCACTGTTTGTTGAACTTTTAAATATTTTGTATTGGGCTTTTGCCTTATGTTATGGGCTAGACTTTTACAGCCTGGTTAAGTTATTTAATGTAATGTCATTAGATTTCTCTCCTTGTGCACTCTTGTGATGGTTAGCTTCCGCTTCCATGTATATTGCCAGTCTGTGATGTCCTACCCTCCTTGGGCCCGGGGTGTGATAGATTGGTATCAGAGCCAAAGGTTGTAGAGAAGTCGGGAATACCTTAGTAGACCTAGGCTACAACCCTATACCTTAGGACTGTCCTTGTTTTGAGATGTGTTGGAGTAAATGGGTAGGGTAAATTGGTGATTGCACTTGATCAACATAATCATGATACCGGACACGTGAACTCTGGCATAAAGACCTAAGTGATGATAAAATGTTTCTTTTAGTGGGATAAATGATTTGGGAAATGTTTTCGTGTGGTTAGGCTTTATAAACTGTCTTTTTGTACCTTTGTAACCCTGTGCAGATACCAATTATGGATACTACTACCATCACTATTATTATTATTATTATTTGTTATTGTAAGGATCTATCTGAAGATTATGAGGCTGATGCAACCAATAATCTTCCAACATGCACTAAAGTCTTCTGAAGCCAAAAGTCTTCTGAAGCCAAAAGTTTAGAAGAAATTACTTCGAAAGCTTTACACTTAACAAGTAAAATATTCCAAGTGTAAAAACTTCCGAAGCCAGAGGCCAAGTTCTTCTGAAGCCAAAGATGAAGTCTCCCGAAGCTTCAAAGACAAAGTCTTCCGAAGCCATTTTGCTGTTGAAGACTGATTACTTTGGAAGACAGAGAAAATATGCTTTCTCTGATCTACTTTTGATAAAGCTGTCCAACTTTTTGCTGCAACTCTGATAACTCACCAACTTGTATGAGTTGGAGAAACTTCCATGCTTTAGTGAATAGTAGATAAAGTCTGTCTGTAATTTTCTTCTTTTGTTCCTTTAGACTTTTTGTACTAGGAAAAGTCAGTGAGCTATGGCATGTCATAGTCACTAGTCAAAAGGCAATCTGCCTTTTGACTCTAGATTGATCTTGTTGTCTAGATTAGTCAATTCCAACTATCCTTCCAAGTATTGATGGTTGTAGGTTGTAGTATAAAAGAATCTCAGGTCGTTGTATTTTTATGATGCTTTAAACATTTGTAATAGAACTTGAGATCAATATACAAATCATTGAAAACTAATACTTGTGTTATTGTTCTAAGTTTAGTCTTATTGTCACTTGTGTTCCTTGTATCTTCAAAGTTTTTAGTTCCCTATTTGAAATGTTAAATGATCTAGGATCACTCCTCTTGTGAAACTAATTGTTGTTAACACCCTAACCGGTCCTGCAATTGGTATCAGAGCTTTCCAGGCTCTTGATTGTAAGATCTCACCATCTTAAATCCTCTTAGTTTCACACTTCACTTAACTTTTCAAATGGCAGCTATCTGAAAGGCTGATATGGAAACTAGAACTATAACAAAGTCCCCACTGATCACTCCTGAGTATTTTGATACTTGGTGCCAAAGAATGGAAGGCTTCATCAAGTCTCAAGATTCCAAGATATGGGAGTCTGTTGTCAATGGACCTTATGTACCATGCACCACTTCAGCTGCTGGTGGTGGTATGATACCAAAGGAAAGGGATGATTTTTCTGAAGAAGATTGGAAGAAAATTGATGTTGATCAGAAAGCTATGATAGCCCTTCAAACTGCTCTTCCTAACTCCATCTATAGAGGTTTCAAGAAGTGCAAGACTGCCAAACAGCTATGGGATGCACTGAAGCTGATGTATGAGGGGTCCAATGAAGCCAAAGAAAACAAGAAGGACCTCTTGAAGCAGCAGTTTGAAAACTTTAGGTACATTGAGATTATGGATACTCTAGCTGATTGGAGTAACCATTGAAAATAGAGATATTGTTAGGAAGTTCATGTCCTCTCTTCCCAGACAATGGACACACTACTGTGTGGTCATTAAGAGGACTGAAAACCTCAAGACTCTTACTCTCACTGAGTTATATGGAATACTCAGTGGATACCAGATGGAGATGAACATGTAAAACTCATCTAGTAACTCCAACACTCATTAGAGTTCAGCCCTCCATGTGGTTGAAAGGGATTGCAGAGAACCACAGCACCATCTCATCTGCTACCCAGAAAAATCACAAAAGGGTCCTTTCATCACCTTTCCAGAGACACCAAGGGAAGGCTACATCCCTGGAAGCCCTTTCCAGGAGACAAGTTCTTCATAAGCTTTTGTCTCTTTTGATGAAAGTTCAGGCAACTTTCTCTTCACCTTTGACTGTATCCATTCAGATGATCTGGAATATATGGAAATAGTCTAGCAGATGGCTCTACTCACTCATAGAGCCCAGAAGTTCTACAAGAGGACTGGGAGAAGGTTTCCCAGCAATGCAGCTAGTGGAAAGTTTGGGCTGGACAAAAGCAAGGTGAAATGTTACAACTGTAACCAAATGGGACACTTTGCCAGGGAGTGCAAGGCACCAAAGTCAAATGGTGGCCAAGCACAATCTAGGCCAAACTACACTGAGGGAGCTCACCAAAATAGGAAGCCAAGATAGCAAGCTGCAGTTGTTGTTGAAGAATGAGGCTTTGACTGGAGCTTTCAGGTTGAGGATGCTTCTCCAAACCAAGCATTAATGGCAGACCATGATAAAGCCAAGGTATTGGAACATCTTTGTACTCCTGAATACATTGCTAAAGTTAATAGATACAGGTCCTATAACTTAGAGATGAGATTTGATCTTAAGTCCTTAAATATCTTAAAAGCTGACTTTAAAAGAGCTGAAAATGATTATAAACTTAAGATAGAAGATCTAGAGAAAACCATTTCAACTCTTAAGCATGAGCACACAAACTACAGGACTCAAATTAAAGATCTCATCTCAAAGTTAACTGAATGCCAGGTTGAGCTTGTGATCAGCAAAGCCAGGGCAAAAAAATGTGTTCTTGAAGAAGAGACCTTCAAGAACATAATATCCTCATCCTTCCATGCAAAAGTTTGTTATCAGAATAAGCAAGGACTGGGATCTACTGAGATAGCTCCTCCACACACTCTATTGTTTGTAAGATCTCTAAGGTGTGGAACTTGTGAAGATGAGCTTCTCCTCATAGACCCCATTATTGAAGAGGATGAAGAGGAGATAGTGAAGGATGACTCAGAGAAGAGTGAAGAAGATCATCATAAGAAAGGTCACTATTCTCCTAAGGAGAGGAAAGAGTCTGGAATGACAAAGTCAAAGAGAAAGAACTTGATTAGAAGAGCTAAAAGAAGATCAAAGAAGGCTCAAGAAATCAAAGCCACTTTTGACTCAAAGCAGAAACAAGTGTTTATTTCTGTAGGTTTTGAAGTGGTAAATACTGAAGACTAAACTATGAACTCTAGTACCTGGAGTTTTCGTTTAGTTCAAAATCATTCCAGCAAGAAGAAGAAGACTGACCAGCTGTGTACCACTGCTACACAGCCTGAACCATCCATCTCCAAGAGCAAGTCTCTCCCTAACAAGCTTGTTGCATCATCTGTAAAGATGAAGATGGAGAAGGAAAATGATCAAACTCAGTCTTGCTCTCAAAAGAAGACTCTCAGAAGAAAGAAACTCAACTGTGTCATGTGTGGTAGTACTTCTCATCTGGCTAAGGATTGCAAGTACAATCCTAAAAGTACCATCCATATGACCAAGAAGAACACTTCTGAGAAGAAGAAGGAACAAACAGCTTCGGAAGGAAAATCTGTTCAGAAGCTCCAAAATGAAGAAGAAGACAAGTGAAAAATTGCCTTCGGAAGAAAAGTTGGTCTCAGAAGAAAGGAATGCTTCCGAAGTACTGAAGCTTGCTGCAGTGAAAGCAAGATCTTCTGAAGGTCCAATCTCCAAGACTTCCAAAGTTGTCAAAACTTCTAAAGCTTTGAAGGTCAGTCCCAATCTTCCAAAGGTGGTGTGGAAGATGAAGGAAGACCATGTGACTAAAAGTTCTTCATCAACAACAGTAAATGATCCTCAAAGCTTGAATATAGGATCACTTACTGTTACATTGTCTTCAACTCATTTTAATAAGCCCAAGACCAATGAGGATTGGGTTTTTAAGTGTAACTAATCACCTCTTTTTATGCAGGAACAACTAAAGACCAAGAAGAATGTTTGGATTATTGATAGTGGTTGTTCCAGGCACATGACTGGCAATGGTTCTCTGCTTCAAAATTTTGAGAAAATTGATGGAGGACCAGTTGCTTTTTGAGGGGATTTTGGTGGTTACATTTCTGGAAGGGGCAGAGTCAAAAAAAGTAAGCTCAGCATTGAAAAGGTAAACTTTTTCAAGGAGCTTGGATACAATCTTCTGAGTGTATCCCAATTTTGTGATCAGAAACACCATATGCTCTTCACTGAGCATGAGTGCATTGTTCTCAAGCCCGGGGTGGCCATTCCTTAAGAGCGTATCCTGCTCAGAGCCCCCAGGAGAGGGAACATGTACAAGATGGATTTACATGAAACATCTCCATTAGGAGAAGTTTCTTGCTTTCTGTCTAAAGCAAATAGTGATGAGTTTTTTCTTTTGCATAAAAGAATATGCCATGTAAACTTTAAGAGCATGAATAAATTGATTAAGAATGATTTGGTAACTGGAATGCCAAAGAAAGAGTTTACAAGTGATGACCACTGTGTTGCATGCCTAAAAGGGAAGCAACACAAAGTGTCTCACAAACCAAAGGAAATGAACTCCATCACTACTCCCCTACACCTATTACATATGGATTTGTTTGGCCCCACCAGTGTAATGAGTTTAGGAAGGACCTCCAACTGCTTAGTGATCATAGATAATTTCACAAGATTCACTTAGGTCTTTTACCATATAACTAAGGATGAGACCCCTGAGATCTTGAAGAATTTCATTCTAAAAATTGAGAATCAATCTGATCACAAGGTCAAGACCATAAGATGTGATCAAGGAATAGAATTTAAGAACCAAATCCTTGATACATTTTGTGATGAAAAGGGTATTACAAGACAATATAGTGCTCCCAGGACTCCTCAGCAAAATGGTGTTACTGAGAGGAGAAACAGGACACTTATTGAAGCTGCAAGAACCATGTTGTCTGACTCTAAACTGCCCATCACCTTCTGGGCAGAGGCAGTTAACACAGCCTGCTATGTGCAGAATAGAGTTTTAGTGGTTAAGACTCATGGTAAGACTCCCCATGAGCTGTGGCACAAAAAGAGACCATTCATTGGTTTCCTCAGGTCATTTGGATGTCCTTGCACCATCTTGAATACCAAAGATCAAGTAGCCAAATTTGATGAGAAGTCAGATGATGGACACTTTATTGGATACTCTTCCCAAGCTAAGGCATATAGAGTATACAATCTCAGAACTAGAGTAGTTGAGGAGTCAGCCAATGTGACCTTTAAGGAGCACACTCCTAGTGTGAAAGTTTTGGTTCGGATTGGCTATTTGATCTTGACTTAGTTACAACTGTTTTAACAAGTCTTGTGAGAATGTTTCAGGATCTATAAATAATATATCAATAGGAGATCCTGACCCAAGATTTGAGCTGAGAAGACCAAGCAAGATTACTACTTCAGCTCCTTTGGTGACTAACCCTGCAAATGAAGATCCTATCAGCACAAACATGACAAATTCAGCTGATACATTTGAGGTGCCTTCAAACTCCAGCTCAAAGGTTCATAACTCAGGAGAAGGAGCTTCAAATGTAGGAGGAAATAGAGGTGGTGATAGTGATCCAGAATCTCTTGATGCTGATAACCACTCCATAGAGGACAACATAAATGATGTCACACATTCATTGGATCAAGTCTCACTTGATAAATGTCCTGATGTGGTGGGTGACCCTCCATTGCCAGATTTTCTCCAATCTGGATCTGTCCTATCAACTTGCTGTGATCCCTCAACTAGGGATCCACAAGTCACACCCCACCACAAACATCATTAGAAATGTTGAGACTGGGGTAAGAACAAGAGGACAAACCCATGACCAAAATGTTTGTCTGCACTCTTGTTTCTTGTCCCAGATTGAGCCAAAGAAAGTTGATAAGGCTCTGAAGGATGGAAGCTGGGTTGAAGCTATGCAAGAAGAGCTATTTCAAAACAAAAGACAGGAGGTTTGGAACCTATGTCCTCTTCCTCAAAGGAAGACTGTCATAGGAACCAAATGGGTTTTTAGGAACAAGAAGGATGATAAAGGACTTATCATCAAGAACAAGGCAAGAATAGTTGTTCAAGTGTACACACAAGAAGAGGGAATTGATTACACAGATGTTTTTGCTCCTGTGGCAAGACTTGAAGCTATAAGAATATTCCTGACTTTTGCTACATCCAAGGATTTCAAGGTCTACCAACTTGATATCAAGTGTGCTTTTCTGTATGGGGTGATTGATGAAGAGGTGTATGTCAAACAACCACCTGGCTTTGCAGACCCAGATCATCCTGATTATGTCTGCAAGCTTGATAAAGCTCTTTATGGGCTGCACCAAGCTCCAAGGAAGTGGTTTAAAACACTATCTTAGTATCTCTGCCAACATGGTTACAAGAGGGGTACTATAGATGGAACTCTCTTCGTCAAAGGGACAGGGAATGACTTAATGCTGGTTCAAGTATATATGGATGACATTATCTTTGGGTCAACTAATCCGAAGCTCTGTAGAGACTTTGAGAGGCTGATGAAGAACAGATTTGAAATGAGTGCCATGGGGGAACTACATTTCTTTCTGGGAATTCAAGTGAAGCAAGTTGACAATGGCATCTTCATAAGTCAATTAAAGTATGTGCAAGACATACTTACAAGATTCAACATGACTGAATGTAAGGTTGCTAAGACACCCATAGCCAAAACCATTCCCTAAGACCTGATCTTGAGGGGGAGTGTGTGGAAGAACATCTTTATAGGGCTATGATTGGGTCTCTTATGTACCTAACAGCCAGCAAGCCTGATATCATGTTTGCCACATGCATTTGTGCAAGATATCAAGCCAACCCCAAGATGTCACACCTGGTTGCTGTTGAGAGGATTCTTAGATATCTCAAAGGTGCTCCCAAGCTTGGCCTTTGGTATCCAAAGAGTTCTGACTTCAATCTATATGCTTCTACAGATAGTGACTATGGTGGTTGCAACATGACTGGAAAGTCTACATCTGGGGGATGTCAATTCCTTGGTTTAAGGATTGTCTCATGGCAATGCAAGAAACAATTTTGTGTCTCTGCATCAACTGCTGAGGCTAAATACATTCCTGCTGCAAGTTGCTATGCTCAAGTGCTTTGGATTCAGAATCAGATACTGGACTATGGATTCAATTTTAAAGAGACTCCCATCCACATAGACAACAAAAGTGCTATCTCCATTATAGAGAATCCTGTGCGGCACTCAAGGACCAAACACATCAACATCAGGCATCATTTTATTAGAGATAATTTTGAGAAAGGATTAATCAAATTAGTCAAAGTTAACACAAATAAACAATATGCTGATCTGTTCACTAAAGCTTTTGATGAACAGAGATTCAAATATCTTGTATCAGCTATTGGGATGATTAACTTTGAGTAACTTTTTCTTAAAAACTTAAATCAACTTTATTTCTAAAAACTATGAGTCCTAAGTTGTCTATTTTATCACCTACATAAGCCCAGTTTATTTTGGAAGAAAATGATATTCCTTAGATTTTTGAAAATTTTTCAAAACATATTTTCTTCAAAAGATTTCAAGTTGCCTTCGGAAGAAATTTATGTCTATAAATCAAGAACTACTTGTAAGAAATTTACCTTTGGAATAAATTCTGAGAATATCTTCCGAAGCTTAACTATGCTTCTAAGTACTTGCATGTATTTGAAGGACAATATCTTCCGAAAGCAATTAAGTCTTGGAAGATTTATTCTCTTTAGAATAAAACTCCCAAGACTCAATATCTTCCGAAATCAAATATGTGTCGGAAGAAAAACTCTCTAAGAATTTTTCTTCCAAAGCCAAATTTTCAAATTTCTTTAGAATATCTTCCGAAACCAAATTGGCTTCGGAAGCTTTTTCTCAAAACTTCCAAAGCAAAAACTACCTTCGGAAGATTTTCAACTTCCAAGAAAACTACCTTTTTGGGCGCTTTTTCAGAAGTGGGACCTAGTTTCGGATTTCAAAGTTTATCCTTTTGCATTAACTTTGTCTTAAATCTATTCTATATATATTCTCAATGGTTCCCCTTCTTCTCACTCTTTCTTTCTTCCATTTCTTGATCTAAAATTCTCCCAAAATTAACCTTCTTCTTCACCAACAAACTTCCTTCATGGCAAACATTAATCGACGAAACCAACCGGGATTTACCATGCACCTTCACAGACAACACAATCAGGTTGCTATGTTGGACTCTAAGAAAGATCCTCATTTCTCAGAGGTCTGTCGATACCTTTCAGCATCTCACTACTTCACCTCCCTTACTATTGATCCTCATCTTTATGAGGATCAGTTGCTTGCATTCTAGAGGACCTGCCAAGAGGTCACCAAGGATGGGGAGAAGGCACTATCTGCTATAGTGTAGGGGAGGACAATCTTCATCACTCCAGCCATCATAAGCTCACACCTTCAGCTGGATGATGAAGAAGGTGAGTTGTCCTTTCCGAAAGCTGATGTCAACCATTCTTTTCAGCAGATGGGCTATGAGGGTGACTCCTCAGTCAAAACCTTCAGGAAGGGGTGGGTCTCATCCAAATGGAAATACCTTCTCCATGTCATCATACATAGTCTCTCTAATAAGCATGGAGGATGGGATCAAGTTACAGGGACCTCTCCTTCATAGTCCATGGAATGGTTCAGGGGGTCAAATACAGGTACTCTTAATTTGTCTATACAAATTTACTTGCTAATTTAGACTCCTTAGAATACTACATGTTCCCGCGATATGTCCAGCACATTCTCAACTATGAACTGGGCTCACATTTGAGGGGAACAGGTAATATTAGTAAATTGGGATAGATGAAGCCCAGCATCTTTAAAATACTGAGAAAGCCTACTGTTTGATTCTCTGGGGTAGAAACAGCCCTGGTTCCAAAAATGTTTGAGCTCATTGCTTAGGGTGGCAACCTATCAGCACCAGCTAGTGTTGAACCCACACCCTCTACCTCAACTCCACCCCCACAGCCTCAAATTATCATCACCTATAAAAGAAAAACCAAACGAACCCTTGCACCTGCTACTGAGCATATGCAGGTCCCCATATCACAACCCATACAAGAGGAAGTGGAATCTTAAGATCCCACTTCCCCTAAGGAGCAGACCACTCCCATCTTTCAAATGATTAGTGCTGAGGTTCCTCATGCTCAGCCTGATAAGTTCACATCCCCAACAGCCTTAAGCCATCACTCTAAGCCTCAACACTCAAGTGATCAACCTTCAGGGGATAGTTACCACCCCCAACCGTGGACTAAAACCACCCTATTCCCATCCTTGATTTCTATAATAATAAGGACTTGGGTTTCAGTGTGTACAATGAGTCTCTCCTTTCTTCCCACACTCAAGGAGAAATGAGTACCCCTGACTCACCCAGGTCTAGCACACATCATATACCCACAACTGAGGTGGGTCTTCCTGAACATGTTCAGGAGATCCATATGGAAGAGGCTCTCACTTTAGAAAGTGACTATATCAGTAAGACCTCAACCATGGCAACCCAACCTCTTGACACTTCTCTAGAAGTTGTTATGATCCAGGGGAAATCTAGCAGCCAAAGACACTATGCTGGTGATGAGGAAGAAGACTTCAGTCCAATTCTCTCATCCCCTAGTGATTCTTCAACTTAAGATGAGGGGAGTCTGAAACATAGGGTGCACAAACTGACAAACACATGAACCTATCTAGTTTTAAAGATAGTTCACCTGGAATCTCAGGTGACTATCTTGCAACAAAGGGTCAATGACCAGCAACTTGAGATCATCAATCTCAAGGGCCAGTTAGCTGAGAGATCCTTAAGGAGGACTCAACCAGGTCCATAAGAACCTATGGAAGTGATGGATGACACCCCCAGCTCACCTATGCAAGAAGGTGATGCTACCAAAAAGGGGGAGAAAGTCCTCACAACCACAGAACCTGGGAGTTCCTCCCAGAGTATGGACATAGAGGAGTCACCAACCTCTTTTGCAATTGTCCAGACTCAGCAACCTCCTCAAGTCATGAACATAGACTTACTCATTCAACACTTGCTTGAGGAGTGAATTCCAAGAGCAATGTTTGCTCCCTCTGAGAATCCAATTATGGGATGGGGGTATGACACAAACAGAAGAGCTCTTGTGATCTCTAGAGCTCAGGGTCAACTAGAAATCTTCAACTTCTCACACCTGAGTTTCTATGAGTGCATCAATCTGGTGAATCTTCCACTTGTCAACCCAAACCACAACAAACAAGCTGAGAGATTAGCAGATCAAATTCAAAATAGGGTGCTAGAGAGATTCAAATTGAGATCAAAATTATATAGACAGAGGCTAGTAGGTGAGAACTTTGGTCAACTGGATGTTGAGGTGGACCCTGAGATTAGCTTCGAAGGGAAAACCTTGATTGAAGGCCCAGAGGTTAAGCCTGTGAACCTTAAAACAGGGTCTCCCTCTACACCCAGTACCCTTAGTGAGGTACCAGCTGGTGAAGGTATCTCACAACCTCTCTTTAGGCTAGAGCTTGACTGCTGAACCAAGCAATAAAGGCCAAAGTTCTCTCCACCCTAAGTCACCAAGGTCTGTGGTTGACAAAGGGAAAAGGAAATCAACTCCTAAGGAGTTGAAGGAGTAGAAGAGAGAGAGGAAGAAGAAGCTGAGGGGAGAGAGTTCAAGTAGGTCCCCAGGGGAGAGGAGGGAGGCAGAGGATGCAGTATTGCTCCTTAAAATTAAGGAAGAAAGGAGACTGAAAAGACTCTACAAACATGCTCATGTCCTCTCCCCAGTTCAAGAAAGTCCTGAGACAGAGACTGTGGCACAGGCACAACCTCAGGTAGATAGGGAAGCTGAAAGAATGAATATGATCAACTACCTGAGTGCCACAGACTCTATCAGGTAGTTGCACTTCTTCCCTTATCCTTTGAGTACATAGAGTTTGAATATCTTAAGCAGCTAGAGGAAAAAGCTACAAAAGAGAGAAAAGCTGCTAAGAGAAAGTTAAGGGAAGAAGCTACAAGGTCAAGGGCCATCATCCACAAAAGCCAAAAGAAGTATGGATTCTCCGGAAGGAGGCTTGGTCCTATGTCTCTATCCACAATGGATGAGCATATAAGGTTGATCAAGCAGAAGATCAAAAGGGGAGAGCTTGTGGACTTACACTCTCCACCAAGTCCAGCTCAACCTAAAGTTGAGGTAAGGGTTGAACCCACTGAGACAACACAACCTGAACCTAGAGCTGCATCTCAGCCAACTTCATCTTTTGATCCACAGCAGGGTCCTCTTCTCTCTCCTTCTAAACCTGGGAGAGAAGAGAACCCAACTGAGAGGGACACTACTAAACTATCTGGTGCTAAAGACCAGTCCTCTCAGTGGAAATCTTCAAAGAGGAGAAAAAGGATGGCCAGAAGAACCCTACAAAGAAAACTAAGGCATCCACCTCTACACCTCAGGATGAGTCAGAACATCCTGAGGAAGTGCATGAAGAAGCTGCTCAACCAACTCCCATCAGAGTAGAGCCTCTTGTAGTTGGAAGACCCATCGTGCCCTGGAGTTTTGCTGACAATCCAGACAGATGGTATGTCACTAGAGATCAAGGAGGTCAGGATGTCTACTTTTAGCAAGACATGCTTGCCCTTCCTTTACATTATCTCTATGACATGAGAAGATTCTATGAGAGTCTGAAGGATCCTAACCATATGATGAAGAGAGGTTTGTTGTTGATCCTAATGAGGACTATCAACATTTGAAGAATATGTTTGTTTTGGTAGCATCAGCCTAGGGGAGTTTGTAAGGATCTATCTGAAGATTATGAGGCTGATGCAACCAAAGATCTTCCAACATGTACTAAGGAACAAGGATGAACTTGCTTCGAAAGCTTTACACTCTCTAAAAACTCTAAGTGTAAAGTCTTCCAAAGCCAAAAGTTCAGAAGAAATTACTTTGGAAGCTTTACACTTAACAAGAAAATATTCCAAGTGTGAAAACTTCCAAAGCCAAAGGCCAAGTTCTTTCGAAGCCAAAGATGAAGTCTTCTGAAGCTTCAAAGACAAAGTCTTCCGAAGCCATTTTGCTGTGAAGACTGATTTCTTCGGAAGACAGAGAAAAGATGCTTTCTCTAATCTACTTTTGATAAAGCTGACCAACTTTCTGCTACAACTCTAATAACTCACTAACTTGTATGAGTTGGTGAAACTTTCATGCTTTAGTGAATAGTAGATAAAGTCTTTATCTGTAATTTTCTTCTTTTGTTCCCTTAGACTTTTTGTACTAGGAAAAGTCAGTGAGCTATGGCATGTCATAGTCACTAGTCAAAAGGCAATCTGCCTTTTGACTCTAGATTGATCTTGTTGTCTAGATTAGTCACTTCCAACTATCATTCCAAGTATTAATGGTTGTAGGTTGTAGTATAATAGAGTCTCGGGACCTTGTATTTGTATGATGCTTTGAACACTTGTAATAGAACTTGAGATCAATATACAACATTCTTGAAAACTAATACTTGTGTTATTGTTCTAAGTTCTGTCTTATTGTTACTTGTGTTCCTTGTATCTTCAAAGTTTTCAGTTCCCTATTTGAACTGTTAAGTGATCTAAGATCACTCCTCTTGTGAAACTAATTGTTGTTAACACCCTAACCGGTCCTGTAGTTATCATTAGTATTGTCATGAGCTATGAGAAACCAAATTACTCATGATAATCTTATAGGATTTCAAGATTATGGCGGACAAAGGAAAGCGCCTGCATACCCAGCTGAAGAGACTGCCCCCGTGGGTAGACTTAGGAGAACCACACCTCGGTCGTAGTATCATCCAGGGATAGGAGCCGACGCACTCCCACTCGCCACATGTCCCTACACCTGTTGACTCACCTATCCCACCGACAGGGAATAGGGGTCCTCATGTCATCACACGGCCACGTAAGAGCACCAGGCTAGGAGCAACTGTTTCTGTTAGGATGCCGCCCCCTCCACCTCCTCCTGCAATGGCTCCTGCACCGACCTCCGGTGATTGACCCGCCCAGACACCGCCCGCATGATGAGTACTGGTGCCACCTAGGCGTAACATGTATGACATCCCGGGCATCCTCGCTGGAGATCCCTACTCCCAGTCTAGCCGTCGGGCTAGTGATTTTGGTCCTTCTGACCCTACTCTAAGAGAGATACTCCAGACTATCCAGCGTCACGAGGTCACTCTTCAACACGCTACTCGAACTTCACAGTCCACCTAATTTCAGGCAATGATGGCGTCTCATGTTGTGCAATGATTGGAACAGGAGCATACGAAGAAGAGTTCTGGATGGTTGGGGTGGTTGAAAAAGAAGTGGCAGTGAAGACGGGAGTGCCATCTGAGCTCTGAAAGGAGATCACTAAACCAATTTAAGAGATTATTATATTTATCTTAAACACTATTATAATTTATAAGGGGGTGATAACACCTTCTAATTTGTGATACTATGACACTACTACTACTTTGTTTGGTTGTTGCTACTTTTGTCGGGTTATGAATTCTCTTCTTTTATGGAACTAACTTTACAGGGAGTCTAAATAAGTGTATGCTAGCGTATATTTCAAAGAAGTCAAATTTGGTTGCCCTATAAAAACAATTAACTCCATATAACTTGAATGAAACATCTATACATGTTTTGTAGTGTGTAATCAATGTAACGAGATACTTGAAACCAATTTATGAGATACTAAATAAGTTTATCTATGATGACACCAGAATGCCACCTAAATGAGGAGTTCGTAGTGGAAGGAGAGGAGCAGCCAGGGGAACAAATGAGGAAGCTGGACGAACTAGGAAGCAGGGTGGAAACCAACCACCTACTCCACCAGAAACACCATGTGGAGAGACTGTCAACATTGAGAATAAAGAAAGAATTACTAACCTGGTGGCTCAGCAAATTGCTAATGCTATTCAGACTATTATCGCCCAGATCAACGCAGACCGCGGAAATGCAACCGGAAGCGGAGGACCTGGAAATGATGAAGGCAACACTGATTATGCTGAGGAGATAAGAAATGGGTGTTCTTACAAAACCTTCATGGCTTGTAAACCAAAGGATTTTTATGGCACTAAGGGTGCAATTGAGACTTACCGATGATTGGATGATATTAAAGCCATATTGGACATCAGTGAATGCAAGACCGAGCACATGGTTAGGTTTTCCTCACAATCCCTCAAAAGAACAGCACTGAAGTGGTGGAAAACTATCATTTAGACTCGAGGCAGGAAAGCTGCAGGACGAATGAAATGGTCTGAATTCAGAGAGCTGATAAACAACAAGTACTGTCTAATCAATCAACTGGAGAAATTAGACGCCGAATTTCTGAGTTTGGAGATGAAAGGCTCGAATTACATCAAGTATATCAACTGGTTCTTGGCTCTGTCCTGATTGGTGCCTGACATGGTGACACCAGAAACTAAAGGTGTAGCCCGTTTCATCTGGGGATTACATCCTAGAGTTATAGGCATGGTCCGGTCTTCCAGGCCCACAACCCTACACAAAGTGATTGATTTCACCAGCAGCTTGACTGATGACCTGGTTAGAGCTGGATGGACAGAACATATGAAAACATAGGACAGGAAGAAGGCGATGGGTGAGAAAAAGAAGTGGTTTGATGCTAAGAAGACGATCAGCAATAGTGGTAGCTCAAGCAAGAGAACTAGTGAAGGTGTAAGGCGTGATGATCATGGTGGAAGGGCTCGAAAGCTGTAATTAGGTACAAGCCCCTTTTGGAACAAGTGCAAACTACATCATCAAGGGGAGTGCAACCCAATGCCTTGTTTCTGGTGTAAAGGAACTGGTCATTTGATTAAGGACTATATGTATGAACCGGGTATGCAATGTTATAAGTATGGGGATCCAGGACACATGAGGAACAAATGTCCTAAGCTAGCAAGGGATAAGGACGCCAGATCTAACAAACCAAGGGAAGAGCATTCATGATGGATCCAAATGGTGCTCGTAAGGAACCTGATGTGGTTAACGATACGTGTATCATAAACAACCATCCTGCTAGTGTTCTATTTGATACTGGAGTGACAAGTAGTTTTGTTTCTACTACCTTTAGGCCTTTGATTGATTTAAAACCTTGTACCCTAATTGACGTGTACACCGTAGAATTAGCTGATGGTAAAATAATAGAAACTAATGAAATCATCAGAGACTGCATAATGGAACTAGAGGGTAATTCATTTAAGACAGACTTGATGCCTATAACGTTAGGAGGTTTTGATGTGGTTATGGGGATGGACTGGTTGGCTAAGAATAAAGTTGAATTCGTATGCGACGAATGTTTGCTTAAGATACCATTAATCGATGGGAAAACACTAATAGTTACTGGTGAAAGGAGTGACACGCTATGTCCTATGATATCCCACCTAAAGGCTACCAAGAGTCTCAACAAGGGATGCACATCCTTCATAGTCTATGTAATGAGACCGAGGGAAGAAAAGAGAATTGAGGAGATACAAGTGGTGTCTGAATACTCGGAAGTATTCCCCGATGATCTACCTGGACTTCCTCCGACTAGATAGGTTGAGTTCCAAATAGATCTAGTGCCTGGTGCCGCACCGGTGGCTAAGGCACCTTACCGACTCGCTCCACCCGAGATGAAGGAATTAATGCTACAAATCCAACAATTGCTGGACAAAGGATTTATACGACCAAGTGTTTCTTCGTGGGGTGCTCCAATGCTATTTGTGAAAAAGAAGGATGGAACCCTACGAATGTGCATTGATTATCGAGATTTGAACAAGCTTACAATAAAGAACCGTTATCCTCTTCCGAGAATCGATGACTTATTCGACCAACTACAGGGAGCCAACTATTTTCTAGGATAGATTTAAGATTGGGATACCATCAACTGAAGATAAGGGAAGAGGACATACCCAAGACAACCTTTAGAACTAGATATGGACACTATGAGTACCTAGTCATGCCCTTTGGATTGACTAATGCACCAACAACATTTATGGATCTCATGAACCAGGCATGCCGCCCATATCTAGATAAATTTGTGATAGTGTTTATTGATGATATTTTGATCTACTCTTGTAGCAAGGAAGAGCATGAGAAGCATCTTAGACTGATTCTTGAATTGCCCAAGAACGAGCAATTGTACGTGAAGTTCTCTAAATACGAGGTTTGGATTCGCGAAATCCAGTTTCTAGGGCATGTAGTGAATAAAGAAGGGATTCAAGTAGATCCATAAAAAATAGAGGTCATCAAGAACTGGAAAATTCCTGAAACTCCTACCGAGATAGGCAATTTCTTGGTTTCGCTGGATACTTGTAACACCCAGAAAAAAAAGAAAGGAAAAGGAAAGAAAAGTAAGGGAGCAAAAAAGGATTTTATTTCAAAAAGAAAGAGTTAAAAGTGTACAAGGGGCAAACCGGCCCATAATGGGGTTAAAAAGGAGGTAAGGCTGCCCATACTCTCCCCATGCACTCATATCACACGGCTAGAGTGAGATAAAGGACTCCCACCGGTTCTAGAGTGAGAAATTAGAAGAATTCTCCAAGAAGGTAAGATTTAGTCGTGTTTCTTTTCGGATTTCTGTAGGGTTCAAGCTTCTGGACCGATTTCTGCGTGTTTCTATATGTTTAGTTGCTTCATTACGTGTGTTTAGGTGTTAGAACTCCGGGTTTGCTCTTGAGATATCGGTGTTTGGCTCGAATGCCGTTTAAGGTGAGTTCTAGATCCCCTCTTTTACATGTTTTCTACTTTTTAGGGCTGATATGTATATTAAACTCATGTTTCTGAACCAAATTATGATTTTCCTTAAAAATACAACTATTGATGAAAGAAGAAGGTTTTCTTTTATGGTCCTACGATGTTGAATTGTTGTTTGTTATGTTTTAAGCGTGTAACTGATAGATCCATGCTAAGAATATGCTTAAGATGGTGTATGGGAGTAGAAACTGCACAAGATTAGATTGTAGGTGATGAACTTGTTGTTCGTTGTGGACACTTGAGCACTGATAAGGTGTTTTCTATGGACACTTAGGCATTTAAACTGTCCGCTATGGACTTGACTGTCCGTTGTGGACACTTATATATTTCAAGTCACTCGCTATGGACATACTTAGTATTTTATTCCTGCGCTGTAGACTTTGGTCGTCCGCTGTGGACTTTGGCTATCTGTTGTGGACATTTAGTATTTAAGTCATCCGCTGTATACCTATTTCATGCGCTGTGAACACTTAGGTTTATTCTGGAATTTTGGGTAAATAAATTAAGTGACTATTACTTATGTTTTAATGAAAGCTTATGTTTGCTTTTCTTCCGAAGCTTATGTTTGCTTTTCTTCCGAAGCTTATGTTTGCTTTTCTTCCAAAGCTTATGTTTGCTTTTCTTTCAAAGCTTATGTTTGCTTTTCTTCTGAAGCTTATGTTTGCTTTTTTTCTTATGGGCTGCTGTTATGGATAATATTTACTATTTCATGTTATGTGATTATAAGGTAATAGATATCTTAAAAGTATTATTCATAATCAAGTGGTCACAAAGGAATAAAAGAAAGACAGTGTAACCTAATGAATGTTACCCCTGGGCCTTTATAATCAATGAAAAGCCTTGCAAGCACAATGGAATGAGGTGCATGACCTTGTTGTCGTTAGCTCAACTGATGTGTGTGGCTATTTCAGGATGCACATCTGGGGTCTAATCCTTGTGATTGACCAATAAATAAATGGACCTGTACTCATGAGCAGGCTTCCTGACTAGCAGTGTGGGTCAACTGTCATGGGTTAGCTACCACTTATAAATGTGTACTGATAAGGGTTTGGCATTTGTTGCCAACCAATAATGTAGGCTCTTGCTTTATGCAATCCTAATTAATGAACAAGAAAGGTAATGAAAGAAAGAAAGTAATGAATCTCTTAATGAATGATTATGTATAATGATGGATGAACACCAAGTGAAGCTTACAAAATGTATATTTTTTTATATTATCAAAACTAGAACTCAGTAACGCTGACTTTTTTTTATACATATCAGTTGGCACGTAATGATGTTGCTGGGGGTGGCATGAGGTTGAAGCTGCTTGACAAATAAAGACTGACATCCATGTTATGCAGAAATGAGATTTTCTGCCTTGTAATGCAACTAAATGTTGTCTTTTGAAACTTGTAACAACGATGTATTTCTTGGAAAAAGTTATTATTAATGCATGAAATGATTTTTGATTAACTATTCCACTGCCATGTTTTCTTACTTCAATGTATTTTTAATGAGTAATGTGCTATGAATAACCAACTTTGGGGTTTCCCGAGATCGGGGCCTTACAAGTTGGTATTAGAGCTTAAGTTTAAGAGAATTGGGTAAATTATTTTCAAAACTAAACTTAAACAAAAAATAGGACCAAATGGAGGGATGCCAGCCCAAGTAGCTACATGCCATCAGGTAATTTTATAAAGTTAACTGGTATTATATGTGTGTGCTATTTGATTTATGTTCTTAGTAGATTTGGATGCTGATGTAGTCAGGATAGGAAATGCTTGGGGAATGAAGAGTATGTAAGTGGGTAATCACAAGTGGTCACTGTAATTAGGGACTTACTATACTTGACATAATCTGAGCTATTACCTTGAATGACCTTATTGGTGTTTGAATCTTATAGAAAGTAGATTTTATGGCGGGTAGAAAATCTAGGAAGGAAACCCGAGATGGTGCTCATGGCGGGTGTACCACTGGGCCACGTGTCACCTGGAGTAAAGCTAAGGCTCCTGAGATAGTTATGAGGACACAGATCTCCATAGCCACCAAGAGGGTGAAGGATCAGCTACCCTCAAATCTACAGTGAAGGAAGCTATTGCTGACGGCGTCTATACGTCATGCAGAATGAGTTGCCTTCGATGGTGACTGAAGTGTTGAAGGCTATAAAGGATGGGGAAAGAGCTAAGGATACGAGGAAGAAGGAGGAAGGGAAATCAAGAAAGTCCATTGAAAGGACTGAAGAAGCTGAAGAAGAGCCATCTAGCCCAAAGGTGATAATTCATGATGATGATAGCGAGGAGGAGAAGGAGACTGCTAAGGGGTGCAACTATGGGGCATTTCAGAAATGCAAACCCCCGACCTTCGACGGTAATGGCAATGCTACTACTGCTCACCATTGGGTTTGAGAGATGGAAGCAGTCCTGCACATTAGTGAATGTCGGGAGGATCAGAAGGTGAAGTTTGCCTCCCATTCTTTCGTCACTGTGCTGGTGGGACAACATTGTCCAAGCCAAGGGAAAACTATCCATAGCAAAGATAAGGTGGTTGGATTTGAAGGAGTCGGTGCTGGAGGAGTATTGTCCACATCGAGAGTTTGAGAAAATTAAGGAGTTCTTGCATTTGGAGGCCGGGAACAATGCTCATCAAGAGTACACCTCCAAGTTCAATGAATTGGAAAGACTTGTGCTAGATCTGGTAACTCTGGTGTCCAAAAGATTAAGAGGTACATGCAAGGTTTGCCAGTGCACATTAGGAGGAACATGATAGCCGCTAGACCGAGCACGTTTAGGTCCATGGTAGATTTGGCAGGCAGATTGTAAGATGAGAGGGACCCTATACCATTCCAAAGGAAGTTCAAGAAGAGTTAGAATAGGAATGGTAATGGGAAGAGGTTCAGGAATGAAAACTATGGAATTGGGGAGAAGAAGACGAGGGTTGACGACTGTCGCCCAGAACAAAGGAAGGGGAATGACCAAAGGGGGTGTAGGAAGTATGGGAAGAGTCACATAGGTGAATGTAGAGTGGGGACAACTACGTGCTTCAAGTGTGGAGACGAGGGCCATTAGGAGCGCAGAGTACCGAGATGCTACCAATGTGGAGAGGTAGGTCACTCGGGCCGGGTATGCAAGAAGGGTGGAGCAAGAAGCTCAGGGACCCAGACTATGGGGGAGAAAGGGAAGAGTGAGGGCACCAAAGCAATGGCAAGGGCATTCAACATGACTCGAGAAGAAGCCAGAGTGGACCCTGAAGTAGTTTCAGGTGCGTTTTTGGTAAACCAATTGTATGCTTCTGTGTTCTTTGATTTGGGTGCTAGTAGGAGCTTTTTATTTGCTGCCTTTTGTTGTGTATTGCATGGTAAAAGTAGGAAGATAGATTGTGCCTTTCCATGTAGTGACTGCGATAGGAAAATCTACCAAGGTGACTGATATGTTAGACGATTGCCTCATAGAATTGGATAGTCATAAGTTTCCTGCTAGATTGTATGTGATGGCCCTAGGAGGTTTTGATGTGGTGTTAGGGATGGATTGGTTGGTGAACTATGAAGCGAATATCGTGTCTCGAAAGAAGATGATTTGTCTGATTGCGCCCGATGGTAGTTTGGTTACGGTTCAAGGGGACAAGGAATACATCACTCCACGAGTGATATCTATGATCACGACAGAGAAGTTTATGAGGCGAGGGTGTGGTGCCTACCTGGCTTATGTGAAGGATGTGGATGCTATCATGCCTCAACTGTCAGACGTGCCGGTAGTATGCGATTTCCCTGATGTGTTTCCTGAAAACCTGCCAGAGGTCCCACCCAATAGAGAAATCAAGTTTCAGATTGACTTGACACCAGGAGCGCAACCCGTCTCCAAGGCATCATATCGGTTGGCTCTATCTGAACTCAAAGAGTTGATGACGCAACTGCAAGATCTTCTAGATAAGGGTTTTATTCGTGAAGAAGAAGGACGATTGTATGAAGATGTGCATTGAATACCGTGAGTTGAACAAGTTGACTGTGAAGAACCGGTATCCATTACTAAGGATGGAAGACTTGTTTGATCAGCTCCAGGGTGCTAGCTAGTTCTCCAGGATAGACCTTCGATCGGGGTATCATCAACTGAAGGTGAAGGAGCAGGATATCCCTAAGACAGCCTTTCTCACGTGTTATGGGCACTACGAGTTTCTCGTGATGTCTTTTGGTTTTACCAACGCACCAGCTGCCTTTATGGACCTGATGAATTCGGTATGCCGACTGATGATAGACAGATCGGTGATCATATTCATTGATGATATTCTGATCTACTCTAAGAGCAAGGAGGAGCATGCCTGTCATCTCAAGCAGGTGCTAGAGACACATAGAAATGAGAAATTATACGCAAAGTTCTCTAAGTGTGCATTTTGGCTACGAGAGGTTCAATTTCTGGTCCATGTGATTAACACCGAAGGAATAATGGTGGAACTTGAGAAGGTCGAAGCTGTAATGCAATGGGAGTCCCCAAGGACGCCATCCGAGATCCGTAGTTTCCTGGGTTTGGCTGGTTACTACGGAAGATTTATTCAAGGCTTCTCTAAGGTGGCCACCCTGTTGACTAAGCTGACTCGCGAGGATGTAAAGTTCAAACGGGGTTCCGATCAGGAGAGTGTGTTTCAAGAGTTGAATACGAGGTTAACTCTAGCCCCAGTCTTGACATTGCCCGAAGGAAATGATGACTTGGTGGTATATTCAGATGCATCGCGGTTGGGCTTAGGGTGCGTGTTGATGCAATAAGGTAATGTTGTAGCTTATGCGTCTCGACAGTTGAAGATCCATGAGGTTTACTACCATACTCATGATTTGGAGTTGGCGGTTGTGGTCTTTGCATTGAAGATTTGGAGGCACTACTTGTACAGGATGAAGTGCACCATCTGCACTAATCACAAAAGCTTGAAGTATTTCTCGAACAAAAGGATCTTAACATGAGGCAAAGAAGGTGGTTAGAGTTGATCAAGGATTATGATTGCGAAATCCACTATCATCCAGGCAACGCGAACGTGGTGGCTGATGCCCTTAGTCGAAAGGAAAGACCTGAATAGATTCGGGTGAAGGCTTGCTAGCTGGTTGTGACGTCGGATGCCATGGGTCAAATCAGAGAATTCCAAGATGAGGCACTGAAAGACGATAGGATCAACTCTGAACAAATAAAGGGGCATGTAATGGATTTAAGGGAGAACACCCTTGGTGTTAAAACCTGATCCAGGCGAATATGGATTCCTTGTTATGGGGATCTGAGGGGAAGGATTATGGATGAGTCTCACAAAACACGGTATTCCATCCATCATGGTGCTACAAAGATGTATCATGACCTGAAGAAGGATTATTGGTGGCCAGGGATGAAGCGTGGTATGGTGGAGTACATGAGTAAGTGCCTGACCTATTTATAAGTGAAGACAGAGCATCAGAAACCATACGAGAAGATCCAACCCTTGGATATACCCGAATGGAAGTGGGAACACATCACCATGGACTTCATCATGAAATTGCCTCGCACGGCGAGAGGATATAATCCATTTGGGTGATTGTAGACCATTTGATGAAGAGTGATCATTTCTTGCCAATCCGAGAGACTTGCTCGTCAAAAAGTTTGGCGGAGTTGTTCATCAAGGAGATTGTAACTCGTCATGGCATGCCGGTGTTTATTGTTTCTGATAGGGACACTCAGTTCACGTCCAAGTTCTGGAAGAAATTTCATGATGCGATAGGAATAAGGTTACACATTAGCACAGCTTACCACCCTTAGACAAACGGTCAATCAGAACGGACCATTCAGACCTTGGAGGACATGTTCCAGGCATGCATTATTGATTTTGGTAGAAGCTGGGATGAACACCTACCATTGGCAGAGTTATCCTACAACAATAGTTATCATGCCAGTATAGGCATGCCACCATTCGAAATATTGTACGGGAGACAATGCAGAACCCTGGTGTGTTGGGGTGATATCGGGCAGAAGGAGTTGGGGAGTATTAAGATCATTGAGGCCACGTCAGAGAAATTGGAAAAGATCAAGGCTTTTATGAAGGCAGCTAAGGACCGGTAGAAGTCCTATGCTGATAAGAGAAGGAGGCCAATTGAGTTCCAAGTGGGAGATAAGGTGATGTTGAAGGTATCTCCTTAGAAAGGGATTATCTGGTTCCGAAAGTGAGGGAAGTTGAGCCCAAGGTATATCGGGCCATTCAAAATCATTGTCAGAGTTGGTGAAGTGGCATATAGGCTGGAACTTCCCGATGAGCTGCATGGGATTCATCCTACGTTCCATGTATCTCACTTACGGAAGTGCTTGGTGGAAGGAGATGTTGTTATTCCTCTCACGGACATTGAGGTTGATGAAAGGTTGAATTACGTGGAGCAACCAGTGGCTATTTTGGACCGGAAGGAGAAATAGTTAAGGAATAAAGTGATTAGCAAAGTAAAAGTGCAATGGAAGCATCGCAAGGGATCGAAGGCAGAGGAAGAAATGAGACGGCACTACCTAGATCACTTTAAGGAGTGACAGGTTTCAGGGACGAAACCTATATAAGGGGGGTGGACTTGTAACACCCGGAAAAAAAAGGGAAAGGGAAAGGAAAGAAAAGTAAGGGAGCAATAAGGGATTTTATTTCAAAAAGCAAGGGTTAAAAGTGTACAATGGGCAAACCGGCCTATAATGGTGTAAAAAGAAGGTAAGGCCGCCCATACTCTCCCCATGCACTCAAATCATACGGCTAGAGTGAGATAAAGGACTCCCACTGGTTCTAGAGTAAGAAAGTAGAAGAATTCTCCCAGAAGGTAAGATTTAATCATGTTTCTTCTCGGATTTCAGTCGCGTTCAAGCTTCTGGACCGATTTCTGTGTGTTTCTAAGTGTTTAGTTGCTTCTTTACGTGTGTTTAGGTGTTAGAACTCCGGGTTTGCTCTCGGGTTTGCGGTGTTTGGCTCGAAGGCCATTTAAGGTGAGTTCTAGATCCCCACTTTTACATGTTTTCTACTTTTTGGGGCTCCTATGTATATTAAACTAATGTTTCCAAACCAAACTATGATTTTCCTTGAAAATACGACTATTGATGAAAGATGAAGGTTTTCTTTTAAGGTCCTATGATGTTGAATGGTTTTTTGTTATGTTTTAAGCGTGTAACTGATAGATCCATGCTAAGAATTTGCTTAAGATGGTGTATGGGACTAGAAACTGCACAAGATTGGATTGTAGGTGATGAACTTGTTGTCAGCTGTGGACATTAGCTGTCCGCTATGGACATTAGCTGTCCGCTGTGGACACTTGAGCACTGATAAGGTGTCTGCTGTGGACACTTAGGCATTTAGACTATCCGCTATGGACTTGACTGTCCGCTGTGGACACTTATATATTTTAAGTCACCCGCAATGGACATACTTAGTATTTTATTCATGCGCTATGGACTTTGGTCGTCCGCTGTGGAAACTTAGTATTTAAGTCATCCGCTATATACCTATTTCATGCGCTGTGAACACTTAGGTTTATTCTGGAATTTTGGGTAAAGAAATTAAGTGACTGGTACTTATGTTTAAATGGAAGCTTATGTTTGCTTTTCTTCCGAAGCTTATGTTTGCTTTTCTTCCAAAGCTTATGTCTGCTTTTCTTCCGAAGCTTATGTTTGCTAATCTTTTGAAGCTTAAAATCTTTCGAAGCTTAAACTCTTCTAGCTTAAAATCTTTCGAAGCATATGTTTGCCTTCGGGAGTATTAGTATTAGTGTTGTGTTTGCTAATTGATAGTTAGTATAGGTTCAAGGGCTTAAGTTGTATGTTTGTTAAGTTGCATGTGTTGGGTGTTATAGCTAGTTAGTTAGTTGTGAACTAGGTATATAGTGTGAATTCTAACACTAATGTTGTATCCTTTTCCTATGGGCTGTTGTTATGGATAATATTTACTATTTCATGTTATGTGATTATAAGGCAATAGATATCTTAAAAGTATTATTCATAATCAAGTGGTCACAAAGGAATAAAAGAAAGATAGTGTAACCTAATGAATGTTACCCCCGGGCCCTTATAATAAATGAAAAGCCTTTCAAGCACAATGGAATGAGGTGCACGACCTTGTTGTCGTTAGCTCAACTGATGTGTGTGGTTATTTCAGGATGCACATCTGGGTTATAATCCTTGTGATTGACCAATAAATAAATGGATCTGTATTCATGAGCAGGCTTCGTGCCTAGCAGTGTGGGTCAACTATCAAGGGTTAGCTACCACTTATAAATGTGTACTGACAGGGGTTAGGCATTTGTTGCCAACCAACAATGTAGGCTCTTGCTTTGTGCAATCCTAATTAATGAAAGAGAAAGATAATGAAAGAAAGAAAAGTAATGAATCTCTTAACGAATGATTATGTATAATGATGGATGAACACCAAGTGAAGCTTACAAAATGTATATTTTTCTATATTATCAAAACTAGAACTCAGCAACGCTGACTTTTTTTATGCATATCAGTTGGCAGGTAATGATGTTGCTGGGGGTGGCACGAGGTTGAAGCTGCTTGGCAAATAAAGACTGGCATCCATATTGTGCAGAAATGAGATTTTTGCCTTGTGATGCAACTGAATGTTCTTTTTTGAAACTTGTAATAACGATGTATTTCCTGGAAAAAGTTATTATTAATGCATGAAATGATTTTTGATTAACTATTCCACTGCCATGTTTTTATACTTAAATGTATTTTTAGTGAGTAATGTGCTATGAATAACCAATTGTGGGGTTTCCCGGGATCAAGGCCTTACGATACTATTGGAGGTTTATCAAAGACTTCTCGCAAATCATTCAGCCGCTGACGACCTTGACTAAGAAGAATACGACCTTTGTATGGGGAAAAGAACTGAATAAAGCATTTGAAGTGCTCAAGGAGAAACTATGCAGCGCACCTGTCATTGCCCTACCAGAAGGCGTTGAGGATTTCGTCGTTTATTGTGACGCTTCGCGTTAGGGGCTGGGATGTGTGTTAATGAAAGAGACAAGGTAATTGCATACGTGTCTAGACTGTTGAACGAGCATGAAAGGAATTACACTACTCATGATTTGGAACTGGGTGCCGTGATGTTTGCACTCAAGATATGGAGGCCTATCTCTATGGTACCAACTGTATTATTTATACCGATCATAGAAGCCTACAACACATTCTTGATTAGAAATTGTTAAACATGCGCCACAGAAGATGGGTAGAATCGTTGAGCGATTACAAATGCGAGATCCGGTACCATCCCGGCAAGGTAAATATGGTGGCGGATGCCTTGAGTAGAAAAGAAAGGGAGAAACCCTTTTGCGTTCGTGCCTTGAGAATGAGTGTGTATACTAGCCTTATCACTAGACTAAAAGAAGCACAAAGGGAAGCCTTAAAGGAGGACAAACTAGCCAAGGAAATGTTAACGGGAATGGAAAAATGATTAGAAGTAAGTAATGACGGGTTGTATAAGTGTGAAGGAAGGACTTGGGTACCAAAGTATGGTGGAATTAGAGAAATAGTCCTAGATGAAGCCCATAAATCTAGATACTCAGTTCACCTAGGAAGTGACAATATGTATCAGGACTTAAAGGCACTTTTTTGGTGGCCCGGATTTAAGAAATCAATCGCCACTTACGTGGGAAATGTCTAACGTGTGCGATGGTAAAAGCCGAAAACTAAAAACCGTCAGGAACTTTACAACAACCCAAAATCCTAGAGTGGAAATGGGATAACATCACAATGGATTTTGTTAAAAAGTTACCAAGAACTTTTCGAGGACATGATGCTATTTGGGTAATAGTGGATGGGCTTACCAAATTAGCTCACTTCTTACCAATTAGGGAAGACTGTGACTTATCAAAGCTAGCACAACTATACATCGACGAGATAGTGACTAGACATGGAGTACCACTGTCAATTATCTCAGACCTTGATAGTCACTTCACTTCATGATTTTGGAGATCTCTCCAACAGGTGTTAGGGACCCGTCTTGACTTAAGCACTGCATACCACCCTCAAACTGACGGGCAAAGTAAAAGAACCATTCAGACTTTAGAGGACATGCTAAGAGCTTGCGTGATCGACTTTGGTGGAAGTTAGGATAACCATCTTCCTCTAGTGGAATTTTCCTATAATAATAGTTACCACATGAGTATAAAAGGCAGCATTGTATAAAGCCCTATATGGTAGGAAATGTCGGTTGCCATTAAGTTGGAATGTGGTTGGTGATAGCCAAGTAATGGTACCCGATATCATGATGGAAACAATTGACAAAGTATTTAAGATTAAGGAACGGTTGAGAGCAGCCAGAGATTTTTAGAAGTAATATGCGAACAAGAGACGAAAGCCCCTGGAATTTCAAGTGGGGGATAGAGTGATGTTAAAGGTCGCACCATGGAAGGGCGCGGTTAGATTTGGCAAGAAAGGCAAACTAAGCCCAAGATACATTGGACCATTTGAATTTTTGTCAAGAGTTGGCCCGTTAACATACCAATTAAGTCCTCAAGAGTTGAGCTACATAGATGACACTTTTCCTGTGTCTAACTTAAAGAAGTGTTTCACAGACAGCCTTGGAATTACCACTAAGGGAGGCTAGAATTAATAACAAGTTGAACTTTGTGGAAGAGCCCATAGAGATTACTGACCGATTGGTCAAAAGCTTAGGCGAAGTCGTATACCTAAGGTTAAGGTAAGATGGAACTCTAGGCGAGGATCTGCACCTCTTTAAGCCTTCCCGTTCAGAGTTGAACCGAAGCTAAATTTCAGGACGAAATTTCCAAACAGTGGGAGAATGTAACAATAGACTTCTAGGTTCTACTTTAAACTTTAATAATCTAGCATTATTTCATTTTTCATTTTCTTTCTTCCATGTTAATCGTTTACATGCTTAATTGCCTTAGAAGATCCCACTATGACTAGCTTTAGTCTAGAAATCATTAAGTGATTTTAGAAAATTATTAAATCTACACTAAAAAAATAGATCTTTAAAATAAAACAAATAATGTTTGTGTGTATACACACATATTTTTGGCACACATGCATGCATATGTAATAATACACTTAAAAACTTATAAACTAGAAATTACCATCTTTTACACTACATAATAAAATTACAAAAAAAATTATATAAAACAACCCCCCCACCACTCACCTCGGCCACCCCCATCCACCAACCACCTCTCCCCCTTGAACCCCCCAAACCCACTTACACACTCCACTCCACCTCTTCCCTATACATGCAAACCTTACCCAACTCCATTCCTCTCTCTCTCTTTCACGAAATCATCAAAAGAACTCCCAAAAATCTGCAAATCCTAACCATTTCAGCTACAAAATATTTGGTGATGTTTATGCTCAAACTATGGGGATTACATAAGTGTAAATATAGTTTTTCACCCTTAAATGCAACATAAGGTGTCATGTATGTAAATATCCGTGAACTAATGCTTTTTTCCAGTAGTTTGGTAATATTAAACATATAAATTTCGTGACATTGGATAAACATGTTAAAAGGAGTGGTATTATGGACTAAATGGGTGAAGTTAAGACCCGAAAGGTGGTAAAATTCTTAAATATGGTCAAATCTTAAAAAGTTACAAGTTTAAAAAGTTTCAGGCCCTAAAATAAGTATTTTAGTGTTAAATTTGAATTTGGTGATTTATTGGGTTAATTTGTGATTTTTGTAGATTTATTTAACAAAAACAAGCCTAAACCGGGATATTTTTATATAAAATTTCAAAAAAATAGGGTAACAAGCCTAAAACAAATAAGTTCATGTTATTTTAGTAATTTAGAACCCCAAGTTGAGATTTTGGTGGAAAGGATGGAAGAAAATGGATAAAAAGCAAACTTTAGGATAAAACTGTAAATTTTGAAACTTGAGGGACCAAAATGTAAATTCTACAATTTCACCTAAATTTCGACCATCCTATAACTAAAAACACTTGTTAAACTTATTATAATCATAAAAAATTGATAAAAATCATAAAAGTTGTCATTCACATGATGAAACCATAACTTTCCTAAAAAGGAAACTTTTTAACGTAAACTCTAAGGAAAAAAAGCTAGATGAGCTTATGACCATAAAACACACCTAGTTACACCTACAATAGTCTAAGAACTTATAGCTTGCTAATTTTTTCTTGATGATAGGGTGTTAGGACTTGAATATTTTTCTGTGCTCGAAGAACCGTTGATTAACCCTAAGGTGAGTTTAGTGTTTCCCTTTTTACTACTATTTTGGCATGAAGCATGCTATGCTTGAACTGAAACTATTTATATGCTATTATGTGATACTTATATGTTGTGGTTAATGTTATAAATGCACTTACTTGTATCACAATCATTAATTCTTGTGTGAACCACTTGTTCTATATGGGTAGATCTACTTGGGGAATCCCCCACGCACTATGCCTTCCATCATGACCCAATGACTTAATAGGAAGGGTACCACACTGAGATCCTACGTGGTCATTTGTGTCATGTAACATGTATTAAAGATACTATGGTGAACCATCCAACAGGTATAGTGCATTGTTTGAGGCTTAGTTTTCCCTCTGGGTTAAGAGGTATTAACATAAGTTTCGAAGAGGCTAGCCGGGACTGAGTGCAGGGTTGATTGTGACCCCACAACAGAGATACTTATGCTTTTAAAACTAACTTATGTATTCTAAGAGTCCTTTTGTTTTTAAACTTTAAGCACTTGAACTCACCAACTTTATAGTTGACCCAAAACCTTTTTGAGCATGTTTCAGGTAATCTTTGATAGAAGCTTAGTTTGATTGGAGAAATACGTATAGATGACCTAGTATTGTAACTACCTATGAAATTTCTTGTTTTGAAGCATTTTGGACAATTTGATTTCATTGTCTGTTGAACTTTTAAATATTTTGTATTGGGCTTTTGCCTTATGTTACGGGCTAGACTTTTACAGCTCGGTTAAGTTATTTAATGTAATGTCATGTGATTTCTCTCCTTGTGCGCTCTTGTGATGGTTACTTTCTGCTACCATGTATATTGCCAGTCTGTGATGTCCTACCCTCCTTGGGCCCAGGGTGTGACATACTGAGTGAATCCGAGTGGTTTTTTGATCCTTTACGACTCGTACCATGGACTAGTGCTTAATAAAGGATTTCGTGGATTGAGAATCGTCATTTGGATTAAATTTAGTAGATTTGTGCATGAGTGTTTGAAGATGGTTATGGAGTGTTGTGGATGCATTTTGTTCAGGAGTGGATCGATTTTAAAGATGATTTGTTTATTTTCATGTTCGGTTTTGGTTGAATGTAGATACTATGTTCCCTTTGTGGTTGTTTAGTTTGATTTCATTGATCACTATAATCGGATTCAATTAGATTAGTTTAGGAGGGTGTTGAGATGGCTTGAGAATCAAAATGGCATATTATGAAAGGTTGTTATGGATCGCAAAAACTATCCATGCGAGAAATATTGTTCTTTAATGTTTTTGTATGACCAGTTCCTTTTTTATGTATTTTATTAAGATTTCACATATACTTTGATGCACAAAACTATAATCGGCAATTTCAATTGAAATAAAAAGAAATCTATTAGGTATAGATCTTATGTATAGGTTTAGATGATAGATAAAACTCTTGTAATCACTCTTTGTAATTATAATTTTGATGTTATAATACAATGCATTGATTACATTTTGAGTTTATGAATTTCATGATATACTATACTGCATTAATTTATAATGTATCTCATAATATACGTGTTGATATGTGAATGATTGCAGTAAACATTAGACTTGGTCAATTAAGAAAATTGACTAAGTGTTAGAACAAACTACGGATGAATAAGTATTCTTCAGTGGATGTTCTCAGGAGTACAATTGAAGTGTACATCCGTAGATCTCATACGGAAGAACAACTTCAGCTGAACAAGATTAAAGAAAGCTACTGAAGGAGGACTTGCTGCTGAAGAACAAGTACAAAAAAACTCTTGTGGAAGCACAATCATTGAAGAACAAGCACTGAAGACTAAGTGTTCCTGCGGAAGACTAAGGTCCTGCGGAAGAAGAACTTCCTACGGAAGACTGTCTAACTTGTATGCTTTCACATCATCAAGTAGTCATAGTAAGTCAACAAGTCAACGTGGCAGAACAACAACATTAATGGCGGTGGAAGACATATAATTCAAGCGAAGATACCACGTCACATCAACAATATTATTTGTATTTATTTCATTGTAAATCATGAACTCCTATACCGATAAATGTGGTAAGGATTCGGATAGCTATAGGAGTTAGCTTAATTATAGCACCAGGATAGCAAAAGATTAGCAATGTTTTAGGAACAGAATAAGATCTCTATATAACAAGAGATCAAGAACATGTAACACAGGATGATTAACATATGATCAAGCAACATCAGATCATATAACAATCATAACAATAGAATCAATAGCAGAAGAAGCATTACAATCAATTGATTGTAATTATTGAGCAATCGTGGTTTGTTTATTATTATATTTTGATTGTTCATTATACTGTTTGATCGATTTCAAGTTCATTAATCAATTAAACAGCAAGTATTGGTAATTTCGAGACCAATACTTGTTAAAATCAAATCTGATAATTCCTATATCGATCCTTGGATTCACTCAGGTGGTATCAAAGCTTGGTGCTCATTGATCCAGATCAATTGAATCTATCGGTTTGATTTGTTTAATCGATGTTTTGCTAAAACAGAGTTGTTGCTTTTTCAAAATTAATTAACATGAGTAATTCAATTGTTGGTGCTTATCAACCTCCTAAATTGGAAAACAAATCTGATTTCTAAACTTGTAAGGCCCCGTTCACGGGACACTTACAGCTGGACCGTCATCGCATAAAATATTTAAAACATACATTACTTTTGCAGCGGAATTTAAAACTTTTCATTTATAAGTTAAAACGTATCATTACATTACATCATTCATTTACATTTCGAAACACAACATCATATTAAAAATGTGGATGCCAGCCTCAAAACGTCCCTAGTAGCTTATGCATCCATGCCTGTAACTCCTTAGCATCAACAAAATACCTGCCAACTATTATGCATACAAAAAGTCAGCGACACTGAGTGAGTTCTAGTTTTCATAATTTAAAATACTTTACTTTCGTTAAAATATAACCTTTACATTCGTTCGTGATCAACATCATACGTACACATTGATAATAATTATTATTATCTTCATCATCGTTCATCAAACAATACATAGTTACTATCATCCGAATCCTGCCTCATGCAATACCCCCGACTCATGCTGACTCTGAAGACTGTATCAGGGTATGCGAAAAGGATCCTATCTCATGTGCAACTCCCCCGACCCGTGCTCGAAAGCTGATACTGTGCCGGGGCCTGTAAATAAACCCCCGACTCGTGTCCGAAGACTGACACAGTATCAAGGCGAGCAACAAGACCTCATCTCATACCATCCTGTCTTACGCAATACCCCCGACTCGTGCTCGTAAGCTGATACTGTGCCGGGGCCTGTAAACAAACCCCCGACTCGTGTCCGAAGACTGACACAGTACCGAGGTACGCGACAAGGATCCCATCATCCGTTACTTCCATTCTCATCATTCATTATCTTCCACTTTCATTACATAATATTTTACGTACATTCATACATCATACCACGTAAAGTCATAACATCTTACATAACGTATTACATAACATAATACATACATTTTGAAAATCATTAAACATGGAAAGATAACACATCACACACCTCATAATCATCACATCATCATGCATAGCACATCAAGCACAAGCCATCACATCACATTAGAACTTAGCACAACCATCTACCTTATAGAAACCCAGAAATTCCTAAGTCTACCAAGAAATGCGGATGATCATCTTAGGTGCAAGAGCATAAAAATGCGGAAGAACAGCCTAGGCGCATGAGCACCAAATGCGGATGAACAGTCTAGGCGCATGAGCACCAAATGCGGATGAACATTCTAGGCGCATGAGCACCAAATACGGATGAACAGTCTAGGCGCATGAGCACCAAATGCGGATGAACAGTCTAGGCGCATGAGCACTATGTGGGTGCTTGATCACTATGCAGGCACATGAATACTGCTTGGGTGAATGAACACTTAGGCGCATGGGCAACTCTGGGCGCATGGGCACTGCTGGGGCGTATGGCCAGCTCTTAGGCGTATGGGCATCTCTAGGCGTATGGGCACTGCTGGGGCGCATGGGCAATCTTCTGGGTATATGGACAACTATTTGGGTGCATGATCTACACTTAGGCGCATGGCCAACAAATCTAGGCGCATGGGGACAAATCTGGGCGCATGACCAACAATCTGAAAATATAACCGATGCTACAAACAACACCCCAACATTGACCTAGCACATCCTAACACAGATCTAACATGTTACCAACACTAAAACAAGCTAAACATCAAACATAACCTCAAAACAACCTTAAAAACATACGACAACATAGCACCATTGAACAACGAAGCTGAAAACTCACGGTTACTTATAAATCTTTCACTTGGTATGCATAATAGCCCCAAACACTTAAAAACCAGTAAAAAGAGGGGTTCAAGAACTCACCTATTGCAGCCTTCAAGCAATACACCTCTACCTACAAATTCAACTCCTAAAACCCACAAAAACAGGCACTTAGCACCATAAATCTCAGCCTAGAAGCTAAAAATTCGGTTGAAACTGAACATTAACCCAAGAAAACTCACCTTTTTTTAGATTTCAGCTTCTTCTAACTCTAAAACTGTGAACTCTTCTCCTTTCTTCCTTTTTCAATCGAGAACATAGGTGGGTAGTAGGGGCGGCGGCCATGCCCTTCTTATAAACATAATTATATTTAAGTTTGTATCTTGTACAACTTTGGTCCTTCAACTTGAGTTATTTATCTTTTCTTTCTTTGTACTTTTATTTTCTCTTCTTTTTTATAAAATTCGGGGTGTTACAAAACTTGGAAAATCAAGTTCAGGAATCATGTTAATTATATAGATTCTGATTTATGGGTTTCGATTACTGAAGGACCTTATATTCCACCTGCATTAGGAGCGGATTATTAGGATAATAATCAACCCATAAGTCTGAAAAATCTATCACCTGATGATGCTAAGAAAGTCAAGATTGACATCAAAGCCTATAGTATGCTTACTATGGCTTTGCCTGAAGATCTCTTGATCAGGTGTGAATCATACAAAACAGCTCACTCGTTATGGAAAATACTGCACACCCTGTGTGAAGGAAGTGACGAGATTAGGAGCATAAAGATGGATACTCTTCGCTCATAATATGAAACCTTTCATCATATTGCGGGTGAGTCAGTTACTCAACAATTGCATAGATTTATGCAACTTGTTACAATGATGAACATCTTTGAACTTAAGTATAGTAATGAAGAGCTGAACAAAAAGATGCTTCATGCCTTACTAGAAAGTTGGACACAGACTGTGTCTATGTTCAAGAACACTATTGATTTGAAGGCAATAGGACTAGACACTGATCGGTTCAAAAGGATCGAATCTGTGATGATCTATGCAATGATCAATTCCAACACAAGTAATCAAACACATGCAATGTGACATCCGGTAATTTTCAGTTACCAAACTCCGTTAGTTCCGTTAAGTCTTGCATACACGTGTCGGGAGCACACACTAGTTGTCGTTGAACGTTGGTGACTTAATAATAATTAATAATGTTGAACAATAATTTCTATGTTTTATTAGTTGTGATTATGTGATTTAAATATTAATTGTGAATTTTATCGCGTAACATGGAAACATGTGTATTTACTTTGTAAATTTTGTAGCTTGTAAAGATAATACATATAATTGTTACTACTAGTTTATATGTTTATTATTCTAGTAAAAAATTCTAAAAGAGTATTTAAAAGCCTAATCTTTATAAAATACAAATTATAAGGGTTAAAAGGGTAAATATGATTAATTAAGTTACAAAATCAAAAAAATCCTAACCCTAAACACCTAATCGGCGCGACTTCATCCCCTCTCCCTCTCCCTTTGCGATTTCGGCCAAGAACACCAACAAAGCCATGGATTTGATCGATTTCAAGCATCACAACAAGTTAGAATCATCAATTGCGAGCCATTACACGTTTAAGGTTAGATTTTTACATGTTTTTGATGATTCTTCATGTTAGCCGAATGTTCCATGCGAAAACTGCAATGGTGGTCGATTGATGCCTAGTTTTTGATGTTAATGTGTTTACTAGATAGATTACATGTTAATTAACGTCAAGTATGCAATAAAGGTTGGATTTTTACAAGTTTTTATGGAAATTACATTAGGGCCGAAACCCTAATTCGAAACTTGAAATTGGAGGCCGATTTGTTGATGTTGGTTGGTGTTATTATGTTAGTTGGATTGTATATATGCTAGTTAACGTCGATTATGCAAGAAAGCTATGATTTTGATACGTTGTTCATAGGTTACTAATAATAGTAACTTTATTTTGCATGAATTGATGATTGGATGATGTATGAATGTTATGGATGTGTTTGTGATGATGATTAGATGCTAAGTTGATGTTATGAACAATTGAAAAACAAGAAGATGTCTTATAGTTCATACATTGCTAAAAATAGTAACTTTTGGTGTTGAACGTTGATGAATCATGATGATTAGGTGTTGTTGATCATGTTTAGATGTTGTCATGGACTTGAATTGGAATATAATTGATGAATTCATGAATGTAGTGTGAGTTCGATGAATTTGGGATGAACTTTCCCAAAAGGGAAACTTTAATTATGCAAATCCTTGAATTGGATGATTTGAGCATGTTTGGGATATTAGGATCATGCTAGTGTGTTCATGGATGGTTTCTAAGGTGATGAATGTGTTGTTTAGGTTATAGGGATGTTGATTTGGTTTGTTACCTGTTTTGGCCTGTTGTGATTCGCATGACTTGTGTGATATCTAGTTGTATGATGATCTAGGTAGTACATGTGGTTAATGAAGTGCTATATGTAATCAAGTTGTATGTGAACATGTATGATATGCTGTTGTGTTAGTATTAACGAGTTATCACCTATAATGTCACCAACGGGTCAAACGGGTCAACTGGGTCAAATGTGTCTTGTATTTCTTAAACCTTGAGTCCTTTGGGATGTAAAGCACTTAGGGTTTCATGTTGATTCTGTGTACACGTGCTTATATACTCTTGTGTTCTAGGTGACCTTTGAAGGTTGTCTTTCCCCTCTTTCTTTCAAGTTAAGCTCTAAGTTAATTCTTGCGCGAATCAGGTGAGTTCTTGCCCCACTCATTTTACATAATCTCTTTTGGGGGAGATAGCATACTGTTCACAAACTCTTTTATATATGAGTGTGTATAATATTGATATAGTGTTGTTTACCATGGAAAAGTCCTCACACTTTCGGATTGTTAATATTGACTAGCGGGGAAATTTTGGGTAGTACTACTGGGTCTGACGAGCCCCACCTGTGCGACTCGAGGTCAAACAGGTGCAATTTTGTCCTAACATATATTCGTCACGACCTGGTAAGTCGTGACGGGAGGCAACAAACGTAACACAGTCAGCTTCGATCGCGAAATCACTATGATTAATATTTTTATGTTAATAGACTAGCTATCTATTGCAATACACTACTTATGCTCTGGAAACTGTTGATTGGTTTATATTTTAACGCAAACTCTTGAACTCACCAACCATGTGTTGACTTGTTTAGTATGCTATTCTCAGGTTAAGGTTGCCAGTTGCCTAGGAGCACGCACATCAGCATTGTTGAGTTGTTTACATTTGCCTTGTTTACAAATTTAGGATTATTTTCATATTAAATAATTGTGTTTGGGGCGCGTATGTTTTGCGCATTCTCTTTACATACTACTTGTTTTGGGTTTTCTGTTTTAAAAAACGCTTCCACAGTATTTTAAACGTTAACTCTGGTTTTGTTTATTAATCATATAGAGTCGTTCTTGGTAACTAATGACTGAGATCCTGGTATGTCACGCGCCTCGCGGTAAAACCCTGCTCACGGATTTTGAGGGTGTGACATGCAATTATATCAAAAAATCATAGATTCATTGATAGTAAATGCACGGATACAATGTGTAGGGTTACAATTCGTTCAACTGATTCTCTAACTGTTTTTAGACCTATCTTCTATTCTCTATTTTGTTATCCCTTTCTACACTACATAAAGTATCCTATTTATACTATTAACAAAACAAAGGAATATATATTTACAAATAAGTCCCTATACTATTAGAAAATAACATACAAAGACAAAATGTTAATCTTCTAAGAGTCTACAATACTCCCCCTAAGATTACATTTGTCTTCTGACTTCAAATCTTCAGTCTTCATGATCTTGAATCTTCAATCTTCAATCTTCAAAAAAATCTTCTGGCTCTTCTTTAACCTTGAATATCGGCTTCTCTTTGTAAACCTCGAGTTCCTTTAATGCCTTTGCGATTGTGGATTTGAATTTACCTGCAAGTATTCCTTGCTAAGGCTTTGAAGCATTAGTCTTGATTTCCATCTGTTTCATCTTTTCCAGCGTCTCCTTGGATAAACCTGCAATGTCAATGTTCACATAGAATTCCAAAGGTTTTGGATAATCTTAAGAATGAACTTCTAGCACTCCTTTACTTGATATCCTCATAAACTCAATTAACTTGATTTTTTTACAATGTTTTCATACGCCAACGCTTTACGTAATGCAATCCTTTCCATTGCAGCATCCATAACTTTGATGATCGTCATAAAGTACTTCTTATCATTTTCAGCAACTTCCAAAGAAACATGTTCAAACTTTTGTATAGACAAAAATGATATGTAACTTGGATGTAGCAATTTAAGTTCAAACACTCCAAAAAGTGAGATCATGTCTTTATCCCAATCGTCGAGATTTCGGACAAGTTTTAACTCAAAAGTATCAACATTATAAAACCATCTTAAAATTGGCTTTGTAGTTTGAGTTCCATCAATCACTTTAAGTCCTGGATTAGTTATTTTCTCAAAGTATTTATCACTGTACGCTTCCAAAAATTTCTCTTGTTCTTCAGCTGTATCAACATCTTTTCTTCTGCACTTCAATGAATTGAAATATTTTTTGTCTTCTTGATCACAACGAGTCTTCAAAAATGAACTCATTCTAGATATACCTCGATTCAGTAACTGTACAAAGTTTTCACCGTGACTTGCTTTGGTTGGGTTAATCATAGGAAGTCTGATCAATTCTTTCAAGTCTTGAACTAGAAGTTCAATGATGCTCGAGTAAAAGTGATAGACATCACATATAGCATTTACTCATTTAATCAAAAATGCATCAAAGATTTCATCATATTTCCACGCGACTATCTTCACTTCTTTAGTTGTATCAGGAACAATCATTGCGTTAAGCAATTCAGAAATTGATTGTCCTTTTTGTAAAACATTTAGAACCAAATCACCTGCAGTTCGAGCTTTATTCCAAAGTTGTTTTTGTTCAACTGACACCTGATAAGCTTCCTTTTCATTTTCAGGAAACATCTTCATTAATTCCTTTCTTCTTTCGCGACCACTCTTTATCAATTCCATATTTTTAATCTCCTGAGGCTTCAAAATACTTGTTCTTTTAGTAATCTCAAGGTATTGCGGATTATCCATGTCAAGCACTATCATTCAGTTTGTCTGCTTTTTAGTTTCTTGAAAACTTCTCACTAAATTTCTTAGTGATTCTGCTTGAAGTCTGTTCAGCTTTTCCTTGGATAATTCCTTGATTGCAACCACAATCTCATCTCAATAACATTCATATTTTCTGGATCTGGGTGATGTAATTCTAAAGATGAAAGTTCTTCAACATTTATACTTTAACTTATCAGGTTCCATTCACCGTGTTCTACAACAATCTCATTCAGATCCACTTGTGCAATGGATTCAACAGTTATGCACTTTGCATATTCTTCATTGATTTGGATATAGTCAACCCATCCAGAAAAACTCTATTATATTTCATGTTAACCAAGTAGTTATACTTGTCCTCAATATCAATAGGAATATCATCTGTTATAGCCTGAACAGGAGAATAATTGACTTCTACTATATCTTCATCTTCTAACACTTCATTATACCATGCATCTTCAAATTCTGAATCTAAATCATCAAGAGCTTCAATCTTCTCTTGTGCTTCAAACTCTTGACCTTCTTGCATTTCAGCTTCAGATGCAATCTTTTGTGCTTTCGATGAAGATTCAGCACGAGCTGATACATCAATTTCATCAATCTTTCTCTTCCCTTTATTTACTTCAGCTATCTTTTCAACATCAATAGGAGTGACTTCAGATACAATCATAACATCAAAAGATGGAGATTTCAAGCTTTCCTTCGTCTTTTCAAATTCTTCTTTCAATGCCTCATGACTTTCTTTTAACTCTTTGAACCTTTCTTCCATTAGATCATAGTCTTTCATCATTACTTCAAAATTTTGTACATTCTCTTCTTTTCTCTTTCAAATCAGCAATCATAACATCTTTCTTTAACAGTTCTTCTTTTAACTTCTCATTTTCTTCTTTTAGATTTTCAATGATTTTATCTTTGTTTGAGTTTTCTTCTTTCAAGTACTCTATCAAATTTTGATCATCTTTCTCTTGTTCCTCATCTACATGCATAACAGGTTCACTAACCTCTGTGTTTTGAACATCAAAATCTAAATGCTGATTAATGTCATCAGTAGAACTATCAACATTTTGAATCTCTTCTAGTTGTTCATCTACATGCTTAACTTCTTCCATAACTTCTTCAATTACTTCATTAATGATTTCATTAACTTCATTTCCACCATCATTGCCATCATCATCATCATCAGATGTGGAACTAGAACTATCATTATCAACATTCTCATCATTATCATCGTCTTCATCTTCATCTACATCAAATAACTCTTGAGGATCTACTTCAATCAGGTCATTTGGATCAACCGGTTCATCCTCAAGTAAATGAAAATGATCTTCATTTATGTTCACCTCATCTTGAGCCACAGCCCTAATATAGCCAAACATTGGTACATTAGGAGCACCCGTATTCATTGATAGTCGTTTGTATGAAGTTTCTGTCATATGCTCAAGAATCAATCTTTCACCACCAACTCCATAAGCATGATAATCAGGATTGGCTTCATTTATGATCATCTGCAGGAATCCGGGATACATCAGATACTTATTTCTGATTCCTTTCTCCAAGTTAAAGACAAATCCATTCATAATCCAACGAGCCATGTTGAATCTACTATTTGTTGCAAGCAACAATTGGAGATGCTATATCAACAGGAAAAGAGTTCCAACCCACACTTTGTTTGGACATACTGTGTTGGAATATATAACATAATAATTTTTAGTGATTATACACTCTTGCTAGAAAAAATTAATTCCTCGGAAAGTTATCCGGATGACCCATGGCAATAAACGTTTCTCTGCACTCATCAAAAGTTAATTCAGCCAAATCTTGTGGGTCATTTATTCCCAGCCTTAGAGCTTCTCGAATGGCTTGTTCAGATACTTCTACCATCCGTTCATTAGTAATAAAACCTCGAACAACTTTTCTACCTTCTTCATCTCTTTCAACAGAAGCAGTGTTCCAAAATTTCTTAATCAGTCTAGCATAGATGACTGGTTGGTAACACATAGTATATAAATACTTCATCCTTAACAGAAATCTGATCATTTTTTCATAGCCAATGGCATCTCGAACATCTTCGTTAAGAAAAGCAGCTACATTATGCTTTGGTTCAAACTTAAGCTCATCCATCTGTATGCATAAAACAAAGAAATTTAGTCATATTTGAATTTGCAAAACTTAAAAACAAATTGTGATTTATCAATTTTGAACCAAAACACTTAAAAATTTTCTAAGTGTTTATATATATCTCATTACATGAACAAGTGTATATTGGTTACAAGTTTGATTTACACAATTCATAATAATCAAGTAATGCATTAAGTGTCTTGAACTGTGATTCGATTTCAATTGAATTAGTACTTTTAAACTTTCAAACTTAACTTTCAAAAAAAAAATTCTAAGTGTTCAATATACTCTATCAAGAACAGATTACATTCAAGTTAATGTTTGAATGAATTGAACACACCAAATCATTGAAATTTTTCTCAAAATCAGATTAATGAATGAAATTTTGTGATTAATTTGACATTTTATTAACAATTTCATGAATTTGACTGTTCATATTCAAAACACGACTGATGAACTCATAATCATCAAGAACAAATTTTTTTGAAATGATGATTTAATCACACCAATATGTTCGAAAACATGTGTATATCATCATTCAATGTCCAATTTCAGTTGATTGTTTGTATTATATTCACAAATTTCAGTTTTTCATTTGACTAGGGTTCATACGCCTACACAGATCTGAAACACGCAGTTAAATTCGAAATGTAAACTTGAAATCTGATGAATATGATCTCGAAATGAAGTTTAGATTTAGTGTATCTACCTATGAATCACAAGTATTGACACCAAACAATCAAAAATAATGAACTGAATGATGAAAGTGTATGAGTGTCGAGAGTATTTTCAGGGGATATTGAGTGAATAAATGAATACATCACAAGTGTTGTATATATATATGTGAAAATTTAGGCGCATGAGCACTATTTATGCGCATGAGGTCAGGCGCATTAGCACTATTCAGTCGTATGAGACTAAATTTCACCAAGTTTTTCAGGCGCATGAGCACTGTTTGTGTGCATAAGGTTTAGACGCATGAGCACTGTTCAGGCGCATAAGCATTGTTTAAGCGCTTGGGCACTGTTTAGGCGCATGAGACTAGATGAAACACCCAACACTTTGGTAATTTTTTACTTCAAACGTTTGACCCCTTGGAAGTCTGGTACTGTTTAGGTGCATGAGCATAAGATGATACGCCCAATACTTAACAAAAAATTTCAGACATATGACAACTGTTTAGGCGCATGAGCTTGTCTGAAACGCTCAACACTTGTACAAATTTCTAATAAATCACCATACTCCTAATCTAGACTTGTGAGTACTGTTCAGGCGCATGGGATCCTTCCATGAGTCTTGACACTTGAACTTTTCTCATCATTCATCTGAGCACTATACAAACTCATTAGCACTGTTCACACTCAATTTTCAACACTTAGTCAAATTGTTTGACTATCACTCAAAATTTCCAATAATTTCCTTCAATTTTAACATTTTTGACATTCAAAATTTTTATTTTTTTTATTTTTGACCATTATTTTTATTTCAAATTTTCAAAAATTAATTTTCCATCATTTTAGTCTCTATTTAATTTTTACAAATACAAATGATCTCATTTGTTTACAAGAAGCTTTTCCACTGAAGTGGAATTCTTTTTCAGGTTCATTTTTACATCATATCAAACACACATATGCTTGAAATTTCAGCTTCATCCTTTCATCTAAAACACTTATTTTTGATTTTTCACTTTTTGAAAATCAATTTTTTCTCTTTTTCATTTTTACTCCCCCTAAACTTTTAAGTTTTACAAAATTAGAAGTTTCTTTGATTTTTTAAGAAGAGAAAACTAATCATTATCAACATACTTGCGCACAGAAAATCATGCAGAAAATCAAAATTAAAGCAGAATAAAAATCTACTATATACAATTGAATCACATGCCTGCAATGAGATCATATCAGTTAATATCAGCACATTAAAATAAAATAAAATGATGGATAGTCATAGACTGTGATTAAATCCTGATCAAGTGTGTTCCAGGTCAGCATTTCTGCAGCAAAGGAGACACGAGATCTAAGGACAGAAAATGAGTGCTCTTGGCAAGATACTCAGCACACTTACTTTTTCAATTTTTGGATTGATTAAGGTATGATTAGATATGACATTATGTAAGTCACACTTAGACTTTGAGAGTTCAAATCTCATAAAGATCTGCAAGAAATCACCTTTCTCAACTTGTTAACCTGACATATATTTATAACCAGATCTCATGTTGAGATTGTGCACATTGGCATCTTTTTGATCAAGTGAGAATATCCAGGTCTGTAATTACTTACAACAAAGGAAATCTCGTCACTTCAGGTCTATGATGACTCATAACAGAGAAGTGAATTGATGCTTTAAATTAATTAGAGCTTAATGGTTATTCATATCGCCACCAAGTATGAGATTATGACTTAACAAGCAATCAATTTGAGAAGTCAACACTACTTATTGGTACTAAAATGGACAAACATGAATGCATGAGTGATTTAGTTTGATCACAAGAATTTAACTTTTTAGTATAATTACATGAGCTTACCTGCACATCATATCTAATCACGTCAGACTTTAAAAGCGAGTGAAGTAATTAACTGATCGTAACTAATGTATCTATCATTTCTCACAAATTGCAAAGACAGATTCAGTCCTAAACACTTAACTAACAAGAAAAACTCTATATTTGTGTTTTTGTTTTATATTTTTCTATTTGATTTTGCAATTTCCTATTTTTGTATTTGCTTTTTCATTTTCTATTGAACATACACACACAATATATACAATCAGGCAGTTAACTTTGACAGTTTCTCTATATTCAAGATTAAGCTAAGGGAGGGTTCTTATCATTTTTATTGAATCAAACAACTGAATTAAACTCAAAACCAGTTTTTAAACATGATTAATAAATCCAACTGACTCGACCAAATATTCAAATCGACCTGGTAAAACGGCTTTTGTAAATAGGTCACCCAACTGTTTTTCAGTTGCGATTTGAATCAAAATGATTAAACCTTTTTAAGAGTTATCTCTAAGAAAATGATATCAAATTTCGATATGTTTTGTTTTTGAGAGCTGGACAGGATTAGCTGTAATAAACATAGCAGCAGTGTTATCAATGTAAATAGGGGTTTCAAGAAAATTGAACCCGTAATCCAGCAGTTGGTTTTGTAACCAAAGGATTTGAGAACATCCTGTTGATGCAGTAATGTACTCAGCTTCTGCGGTTGAAACAGAGACATTTGTTTGTTTCTTACATTGCCATGAGACTAATCTAGGTCCTAAAAACTAACAACCACCCGTCATAGATTTACGATCTTGATAACATCCTCCATAATCACTATCTGTATATCCATGTTACTCGAAGTTTCCTTCATAAGGATACCATAACCCTAAAGCCGGTTTTCCTTTGAGATACCTGAATATTCGTTTAACGGCAATTAAGTGAGATTCCTTTGGGTCAGATTGATACCTGGCACAGACACAAATAGCATACATTATATCAGGTCTAGATGCAGTAACATACATCAAAGATCTGATCATAGATCTGTATAAAGTTTGGTCAACTATTTTACTTTAGAATCAGGTTCAATCTTAGAATTTACGTCAGCCGGAGTTTTGATAGATTGACAATCTTACAGTTTAAATTTCTTCAAGAGTTTTTCAACGAATTTCTCTTGATTGATAAAAATTCCATCTGCAGATTGCTTCACTTGAAGACCAAGGAAAAAATTTATTTCTCCCATAGAACTCATTTGAAAACGAGACTTCATGATTTCTTCAAATTCATTGCACAACTTTGGACTTGTAGAACCAAATATGATATCATCAACATACACTTGAACACATAAGAGATCATCAGCATCCTTCTTTATAAACAAATTAGGATCGATTTTCCCTCACATGTATCCATGTGGGATTAATTGTTGTGATAATGTTTCATACCAGATTCTAGGAGCTTGATGTAGACCATACAATGCTTTCCTAAGCTTGTACACACGATGAGGATATTCGGAATCTTAGAAACCTAAGGTTGCTTGACATACACATCATCGGTGATTGGTCTATATAAGAAAGCACCTTTAACATCCATTTGATACACCTTGAATTTCATGAATGATGCATAAGCCAGGAAGACATGAATTGATTCAAGTCTTGCAACTGGAGCAAATACTTCATCATAATCTATTCCTTCTTCTTGGGTGTAACCTTGTGCAATGAGTCTCGCTTTGTTACGAAAATAATTCCCCGATCGTCTGTTTTGTTTCTAAACAACCATTTTGTGCCAATGGCATTTTCTCCTTTAGGTAAATCCACAAGCTTCCACACTTCCTGTTTGCGAATTGCAATAATTCTTCTTGCATTGCCTCAATCCAACTATTGTCCTTTAACGCTTCAGTGATGTTTTTAGGAACAATTTGAGATAGAAAACACAAGTATAGGCAGAGATTTGCTTGTTCTAAATGACTTCTTGTTGTTCTCTCATTCAATGGACTGATAATCTGAGATGTAGGATGGTTCTTGTGAACACTAGTTGTTGGAATCTCATTCACTTGAACATGAACATCTAGATTAGATTGGTTCAAGTTGGAAAGCTGATGCAATAGATTCAAAGAATGTGGATTGAAATTAGGAACTTGAGTCGGTGAGTTGATAAAGTAATCAAGATTATCTGTAACAACTACGTCATCAGAGATCGATGACGTTTTGGACTCAGGTTGTATAATTTCAGGACCATCATTAGGAATAGGTTGTGAAACATTGGTAATTTCAGACAATGAATGATCTTGAGCTTGTTGAGATTGATCATGAGTTTCAGGCTGAAATATTGGATCTTTCACAAAAGAGAAAAATGGAAAATGTGGGCTTGAGTCATCCATATCATCAGAATCAGAATCATCGCTAAATGATCCGAGATCTCCTTCTTGTTTCTTCTTCTGACCTGTAGATTCAAACAAGTTAGAATTGAAAGAGTTTGACAAAGAATCTAAATTAAATAACCAAGCTGGACCATTTGCAACTGATGGAAAACAGTTTTCAAGAAATTTAACGTTGAAAGTTTCAAGGATAACATTTGTCCTAGAGTTATAAACTCTAAAAGCTTTTGAAACCGATGAACATCCAAAGAAAAATCCTTCATCAGATTTTGAATCAAATTTTCCTAGCTGATCAATTGAATTTAAAATCAAAACTGGACAACCAAAAGATTTAAGAAAATCTATATTAGGTTTCCTGTCAAACATCAACTCATAAGAAGTTTTCTGTTTATCTTTCATAATCAATGAATGATTCTGCAAAAACACGCTGTGGATATGGCTTCATCCCAGAAAGTGATTGGAATTTTGGCATCTGCTAACATAGACCGTGCTACTTCAATCAAAGTTTGTTTTTCCTTTTAGTAACACCATTTTGTTATGGAGTTCTAGGAGCACTGAACTGACGAGCAATACCTTTTTCTGCACAAAATCTATCAATATTAGCATTTTTAAATTCCGTTCCATTATCACTTCTAATTATTTTCACCTTTTGTTCTAATTGATTTTCTACTTTAATGATGAATTCTTTTAATAATTTAGCCGTTTCAGATTTAGCATGCAAAAAGAAAACCCAAGAAAATCTTGTAAAGTCATTAATGATAACTAAACAGTAAGATTTCTTCCAATACTCTGAACATTTATTGGTCGAATAGGTTCATGTGCAACATCTGGAGAGGCTTGGAATTTGAGTTTATCAGCTTGGGCTTATAAGACGCTCTGTGTTGCTTTCCTTTTAAACATGTTGAGCAAAGATCGGTTATGGTAAACTTCTTTGTTGGAAGACCTACAACATGATTTCCTGATACAAGCTTGTTCATGTTCTTGAAATTGGAATGCCCGAGACGTCTATGCCATAACTGACTTTCATCATTTGATGCTTGAGCAATTAGGCATGTTGTTTCTGAGAAGGATCAACTTGAGACATATCTAATTTGTATACATCTCGATCTTGAACAGCTTTAACAACTACCCATTCTTTGCTAATCTTAAAACCTGGCTTCAAAATATAACAGAACGAATCATTAAAAAGAACAGAATAAGATTTGTCACAAATTTGGGAAACACTTAAAAGACTAAAGTTCAACTGTGAACAGTAGTTGACTTTATCAAAGCTAATAATCCCATTGGACACCGTTCCTTCGCCTGTAATCTTACCACCTGCATCACCTCCAAATGCAACATGTGTACCATCTTTTAACTTAAATTCTTTCAGCAAGTCATGGTTGCCTGTCATATGCCGGCTACACCCACTATCAACATACCATGTGTTCTTCTAGGGCATGCTTGCATTTCAAAAAGAATTAAGTTGAGTTATCAACCCAAGCTGAGATGGTCTTGGGCTTGCCAAATTTATCAACAATGGTAAACTGTTTAAAGTGAAGCTTTTTCAAATCAGGCTTATTTTTGACAAATTTATCAATTCCGTTTCTTATAAATTTTTGATTATCTTTGATTTGTTTTGTCCTTAAAGCATTGTAATGTTTTTCAAGATCATCATCAAGATATTTCAAACCATTAGACAAAAATTTTTGTTTACCAAGCTTCCCACCATTCATTCTCACAAATCGTGGAACGAATTTTCCTTGATTATACTGCCTTGGTTTTGCAGCGTAAGAATCATCATAAACAGAATCATTTCTTTGAAAAGATCTCAAGCCTAAGGAAGGTTGTTTTGTCAATCTTTGAAAATCAACACTTTGATTTCTTTGAAATTGTGGATTGACATATCCATTCCTTAACTGTGGATTAACATATCCATTCCTTGGCGAGTTCTTTCTGAAGTAGAAACTCTCAGTTTTGTGAGTTATTTCATCACAATAGGTACAATATTGGTTGAAATAACAATCAGCTGTTGAATGGTTTTTCATATCACAAATATCACAGTACCTTTGTTGAAATTTAAACATCTGTTGATTAACTTTTGATGTGGAGGCCACATTTGATCCTGGTTTTGATTTAGAAGTTGAAAAGTTAATCTTTTGTCTTTGATTTAAAAGTTTGTTCTTTTGAAATTTGGGTGGGTTTTGCCTTTTGCTCATTAACACCATTTCTTGACTCTTTAGATACAAATCTTTTATTAACAGTGAAAGACTTAGGAACTGAACCTGTTTTCAGATCAGAGTTAGATTTGTTCTTTGAGTTTGATTTGATTTCTGGAATTTTGTTCATGTCAAAAGTACCCGCAGATACAAACTTTATTGGTTTAAACTGATTAGTTTGATTTGTTGTAAGGCCCCGTTCCCGAAGACCTCACAGTTGGTCAATCACAGCATAATTAAATAAAAACATTACATAATTCTTAAAGCATGCAGCGGAATTAACATCAAAAGCCATTCATTAATTAATAAATTTTGTTGCTAAGTAATACATGTGTGTTTGTTATCAGTTACAAAAGATCATTAGAATGCATTACAAAACAACAATGTTATTAATCATGAATGGATGCCAGTCCTGCCCTGACAAGTAGCCTCCCCATGTGCCATCCTCAGCAAAATTACCTGCCAACTGAAAATGCATAAAAGTCAGCGTTGCTGAGTGAGTTCTAGTTTTAAAATGGTGAAAATACTTTATGAATTTTGTATAGGAAAATACTCCTTAAAATACTGTTTACTCTTTGTATGTGATCATACATCATACATACATTCAAATATTATTCATTATCAACATTAATATCTTTCTTCACCATTTCCATGGTCGTTCGCTTTAACTTTTACTTTTAATCTTTCACTTCGATATGGACCAAGGTGCTATACCCCAATTAATGCGCATAAACCGGTACCGGGCCGAAGTGTAATAATAGACCCCATCCTTGGTGTACAAAGCTGACTCCAGTACCGGTGCAACAACAATGGTCCCCTCAATCTCAACGATTGACCCTATGTGCATCCAACGGGTTAGCTAAACCGCACACAGTTGAGCTAACAACCTAGTGGTTGTGAACTCATGTGAATTTGCTTGCAAGACTTTCTTACGTTCTTTATGTTCCACTTTCATTAATCTTTCCACTTTATTAAAGGTAATACTTTACGGATAAGGGTAAAATCACACCACGTAAAGTCACGTAATATAATGATAAATAGGAACACAAGAACAACTCAAACATGAATAAAATAATCAAACAATAACAACAGGTCAACCCAAAGTCAAACCCTAAAATTCTGTTCCTTCCAAAATCCCAGAAAAATATTCTAAATGTTGTAGGTGCATGAGGACTATGCAGGCGCATGAGCACTACTTAGGCGCATCAACACTATGCAGGCGCATGAGTTTAATAATTAGCTGTTTTGATTAACCTTATGGGCTCATGAGCCTCTCAGGTGCATGAGCATACACTTAACACATGTGAAAGACATTCGGGCGCATGACACAGTTCAGGCGCATGAGGTTATACTTAGCTTATCGGGCAAAAGTTTTGGGCGCATGGGTACTATTGGGGCACATGAACCCCCACTTAGGATTTTCTAAGGCAAATTTCCAGCGCATGGGCCCTGTTTGGGCGCATGGCCTGTACTTGGGCTTTTCTAAGTCAAAATCCTCAGGCGCATGGGCCCTGTTTGGGCTCATGACCACTTTTTATACATTTTTTTCAGAATCAAAACTAACCCAGATCTGCATTTGCACCTGTTCTAAGCAGAAACTTAACATTCTAAGCAACCACAACACATAAACAAGCATAAACATAAGCATAAACATACACAACATACGGCTACATAAGTACAAGTTTGAAAATCCTTTAAAATGTATTTTCAGCCCCAAAGTTAGTTTAAAACACATGTAAATCGGGGTCTAGAACTCACCTAGTGTATCAAACAAGCAAAACTCCTCCGAACCTGCTTGTACATGAGTTCAAACACCTAAAACAAGCACAAACAAGCACCAAAACACCAAAAACACTTAATAATCAGTTTCTAAGGGTGAAACCACAAAGAAACCGAACCAATTAACATGTAAACACACTAACCTTGAAGATTTCAGTTCTATTTCCTTCTGGGAACCGAGAGAGCTGGTCTGCAGCTTTCTTTCTTCTTTTCGGTCGAGCAACAGCAACAACAGAATGTTATGGGCGGCCATGCCCATATAAAGTGCATTTTTGACTTTGGTGTACCATTTACACATTGCACCCCTCATCTTTGCCTTCTTTTAATTTTCCTTAAAATACTTTCTTTTATTTTTTTGACCAAGTTTCAGGTGTTACAAGTCTACTCCCCTTAAAGAGGTTTCGTCCCCGAAACCTGTCACTCTTCGAATAACTATGGGTAATGCTGTCTCATTTCTTCTTCCGTCTCCCACGTAGACTCAGAACCCTTCCAGTGTTTCCACTACACCCGTACAAGTGGAACCACTTTATTCCTTAACCTCTTCTCCTTCTGTTCGATGATTGCCACTGGTTGCTCCACATAGTTGAGCCGTTCATCCACGTCGATATCCTCCAGTGGTACAATCATGTCTTCGTAGGCTAAGCACTTTCTTAGATGGGATACATGGAATGTCGGATGAATTGAACTTAACTCATCATGAAATTCTAATCGATAGGCAACCTCTCCTTCTCGTGTAACGATTCGGAAAGGCCCTATGTATCTCGGGCTCAGCTTGCCTCTCTTCCGGAACCGGATGATCCCTTTCCAAGGTGAGACCTTCAACATGACTCTATCACCCACGCTGAGTTCAATCGATCTGCGCCTTTTGTCGGCATACGACTTCTGCCCATCTTTGGCCGCCTTCATAAAGGCTCTGATCTTTTCTATCTTTTCAGTCGTAGCCTCGATCACCTCGACACTTCCCAACTCTTTCTGCTCTCGATGTCTCCCCAACACACGAGCGTTCTACACCTCCTACCATATAACATCACGTATGGTGGCATACCAATGCTGGCATGATAGCTGTTGTTGTACGAGAACACTGCTAATGGTAGGTAATCATCCCAACTTCCTCCAAAGTCGATAACGCATGCTCAGAGCATATCCTCGAGCGTCGAAATTGTCCTCTCAGACTGACCATTTGTCAGAGGATGATAAGTCGTACTAATGTGTAGCCTCATCCCCATCGCATCATGGAATCTTTTCCAAAACTTCGATGTGAACCGGTATCACGATCTGACACGATTGACACCGGCACGCCATGACGAGCTACAATCTCTTTGATAAATAGATCCGCCAATCTCTCGAATGCATACATCTCGCGGATCGGTAGGAAGTGAGCACTCTTTGTTAGACGATCAACTATCACCCATATGGTATCATACCCCCTCACCGTACTGGGTAGCTTCATGATGAAGTCCATAGTGATGTGCTCCTACTTCCACTCGGGTATATCCAAGGGTTGGATCTTCCCGTATGGCTTCTGGTGTTCTGCCTTCACTTGGAAGCAAGTAAGGCACTTACTCACATACTCTAGCATGTCGCGTTTCATACCTGGCCACCAGTAGTCCTTCCTCATATCTTGATACATCTTGGTAGCATCGGGATGAATGGATTATCGAGTCTTATAAGCTTCGTCCATAATTTGCCCACGTAGATCCCCATATCGAGGAATCCACATCTGTTCAAAATGAGTCTTAACCCCGTGGGTGACTAACCTCTCATTCGTTCGGAGTTGAGCGATCTTCTTTCAGCGCCTCTTCCTGAAATTCTTTGACCTGCGTCATCACATCCGAGGTCATTACTAACTGATATGCTTTCACCCGAACCGGCTCCGGTCTTTCTTTTCTGCTAAGGGCATCGCCACTATGTTGGCCTTGCCCGGGTGGTAATGGATCTCGTAGTCATAATCCTTAATCAGCTCTAACTTCCTCCTCTGCCTCATATTGAGATCCTTCTGCTCGAAGAAATACTTTAAGCTTTTGTGTCGGTGAAAATTGTGCACTTTGTCCCATATAAATAGTGCCTCCAAATCTTCAACGCAAAGACCACCGCCGCTAACTCCAAGTCATGAGTGGGGTAATTGGCTTCGTGGGTCTTCAACTGTCGGGATCGTATGCTATCACTCTTCCACGCTGCATTAGTACGCAACCGAGTCCCGAATAGGAAGCATCTGAATAGACTAATAAATCCTCACTCCCTTAGGGCTGTCAAGCAGTGTTGGACCAAAGAACCAATGAGCCTGATCAGAAAAACCTTTAGTCCCACGGACTTACAACAACTGAAGTAGTCTGCAACAGCTGAAGACATCAGCTGATAACAAGGTCTGAAGACAAAGTCTGAAGTGAAAGAGCTGAAGACAAAGTCTGAAGTGAAAGAGCTGAAGACAAAGTCTGAAGTGAAAGAGCTGAAGACAAAGTCTGAAGACAAAAGCTGAAGACAAAGTCTGAAGTGAAAGAGCTGAAGACAAAGTCTGAAGACAAAGTCTGAAGACAAAAGCTGAAGACAAAGTCTGAAGTGAAAGAGCTGAAGACAAAGTCTGAAGACAAAAGCTGAAGACAAAGACTGAAGACCAAGTGTCAGATGATTGTCACAACAGCTGAAGAAGACCTCTTCAGTAGTTGTGATGGTTTCCTTTCAGTAGTTGTAGTTTCTTTTCTGTACTTATAGTTTCAGTAGTTTTATGTTTCTTCGTGTACTTAGAATAATCTGAGATGTTCTCAGTTGTTGTGAACATTCTCAGTAGTTTGTTTACTTTCAGTAGTTTGTAATAATTCTGTTAGATGTCACTATCAAGTGACATCAGCAGACGTCACATTCCTATATAAGGAATGCTGACCTAATTGTAATCGGTGCAGCTTAGGAAAACCTAGCAGCCGCCACACCGAAGCATGTGTGCATGAATGTTATTATCTCTTTGCAGAAAACCCTATATCTATATAACCGTGTACTGTTCCATTGAATATTTATTGTGTTCTTGCTATATTTGCTTAATTCTTGCTCTAATTCCGCTGTGATTCAACTCTAATTGATCAAACTTAGATCACTGATCCTAACAAATGGTATCAGAGCAGGTTAATCATTGATCGGTTTAACAATTGATCATTGAAACTGCTATTTTGATATCTATAGTTTGATCGAATTAGCATATGTGCAAGAACTGGTTATAAAGATTGATTTTCTGCTGCTTCTGGTTATTTAATTTGAGTTTCTTCTTGGTTCTTATTGAGTTTGTTGTGTTTTTGTGCAAAATCTTTTGAAACTTGATTGATTTGGTTTGAATCTGAGAATGACTACTCCATCTAATGATCCTCACAATACTGGCTCCTCAACCAAGCCTCCGATGCTGGTTAGGAGTGAGTATAACATATGGCAACGAAGAATGCTCCATCACCTGTCTGTTAACAGTTCAGGTTGTTGGACATCTGTGGTTCATGGTCCACACAAGCCTATGGTGAACAATCCGGAGACCAATCAAATGGTTCCGAAGAAGAAGGAGCAATACTCAGATGAAGATCGTAAACTGTTTGAGATTGATGCTAAAGCCCATGGAATTCTGGCCATGGCACTGCCGAATGAAATCTATTCTGGGCTTATGCATCATGAAACTGCTCATGACCTCTGGAATGCTTTGAAGGAACAATTCGGAGGAACTGATGAGGTCTTAGCAAACAACAGAGAAATCCTCGCCCAACAATATGAGACATTCTCTCATAGGAAGGGTGAGACACTGACTCAACAGTTTGAGCGTTTCTCCTGCTTGATCTCTGAGCTGAAAATGGTCAAGCATGAGTATACTAACAGCCAGATGAACAACAGATTCCTCAGATCACTGCCTGAGAGATGGGACACATACACCATTGTCCTACGCTCCAGTGCAAATCTGGATAGCCTATCTCTCACCCAACTCCATGGGAAACTGCTTACATTTGAAAGAGAGATAGAGCAGAAAAGGAAACTGGCATCATCAGGAAAGCTCTCTGATGACTTTGTACCAGGTAACACTGCCTTGGTCGGTCATGAGTCAGAATATGCTGGATCAGAAAGTCATTATGATGAGCATATAGATTTCTCTTCAAACAGTTCTGATCATGCATTTGTTGGTGTTGACAGTCATTCTGGGTGTAATAGTGATAATTTATGCTTTATCATGGATGATTTGCAAGGTATTGCTGATGATGATTTAGAAGAGATGGATATTTTGAGCCAAATGGCCCTGATCAATATCAGATCTCAAAAGTTCTACAAGAGAACTGGTAGGAAATTTCCAGGACTCTCTGGCAAAACCAAAGTTGGTTTTGACAAGAGTAAGTTGAGGTGTCACAAATGCCACAGGCTTGGGCACTTTGCAAGAGAGTGTAGATCAACTGGATCTAACTCCTCTGCACCCTTTGTGACCTTTCCAAGCAATAGTTCACAAAACAAAGGGCAACATCCTGCTAGTTCTGGTCATCACTCACAACCTCAATCTCCTGCATACTTTGTCCCTCAGGGTTCAATGCCATATCCTTATCCCTGCTATTATATGCCACAGCCAAATCCAGTTCATGTCCCTATAGCACAACAACCTCAAGCCCTACCTGAGCCTCAACCATCTCCATCACAATCTCAACCTCATCACAGCTTCTTCACACCAGGAGTTGTTGACTGGAGCAGCTTACCAGATGATCTTTCTGGTTTCAATGAGCAACTATCTGCTGGTGCTGGTCAACATGGTGGTGAACATCCTTTTGGGAATCTTGCTCTCATGGCCCTGGAGTCTACTGAGGGTTCCTGCTCAGATGCTTCATCTTCACAGGTAACCCAGATATCTTCTGAGGCTAAAGCCAAGTTATGTTCTGAATCATGCATAGCTGCCTTTGTCTCTATTAGAGAGGCAAATGTAGCTTTAATCAATCAAAATCTTGAGCTTGAGAAAAACTATTTCCAAAAGAAAAGATGAGTATGTGTCTGCACTTAATGACAAAGATGATGAGATTTACAAGCTTAAATGCCAACTTAATGATGAAAAGGCTAAGGTAGAGGTCATACTCGAGAACCACAGAAGTCTCAAAGAGACACTTGCAGCTACCCAAGTTGAGTGTGACCGATGGGTAACATCCTGCAAGGGATTTGAAATGCTTCTCAGCAAGCAAACAGCTTCAAATGTGAAGTTTGGAATAGGTTACAATCATACTGCACCACCTACTGATTTTACTTCAAAATCAATAGTAAAATCTGAAGGTGAAAGTAATTTCCAAACCACATCATCATGTGATTCATCCTCAAATGATAATACAAAATTAGAGGATGAAGTCAGTGTTAAGATCTCAGCAAATCAATTGCCTGATGGTTTAAATGCTGATAAACACATGAAGCTGAGAAATTCAGATGTTGTTCCTCAAAGTACTCCAAGTACTGAAGGGCAAGTCACAACATCTGAAAAGCATTTCAAATCTGATGAAATAAAAGGATTAACAACTGCTGAGGAATCTATCATACGGTCTTTCAGGACGGATAGAGAACAGCTGAAGAACAAGTCTTCAGTTGTTACCGATCCTTCAGTACTTAACACAAGTACTGAAAGGAGGAAAGTACTGAAGATCACACCTTCAGTAGTTTCCACTTCAGCAGTTGATCAATCCAAGATGAAGAATAAGCCATGTGAAATATGTGGTAAATTCAATCATCTATCTGATGAATGCTGGTACAAAAAGGGTTCCAAACTCAACAGAGATAAGCTCATTAAAGAAGAAATAAATAAAATGAAAAATGAGTTTGAAACCAAGTTTGTACCACAGTCATCTAAACTGATAAACCCAAGGCCTCACCAAAATCCAAAAAGAAGGATGGGGTTTATCAGAAAACAGCTGATAGTGTTCCTCATGATAAACATCAGACGAAGTCTGTGAATTTCAAGAAGGAGGAAATGGTGGGTCACAGGAACTCATCAAAAACAAGTACTGATGTGTCAAATGAGCTGAAGGCTTTAGCAACAAATCAGACACAACTTGTTATGATGGTTCAGCATTTGTTGGGGAGAGTTAACCAACTAGATGCACCTGTGATCAAACCACTGAAAAGGAAATCCAAGCCCAAATCTAAGAATTCCATTTCAGCACCATCTCCACCTTCATCAGCTGTTAATCATGAGAAACAAGTTATGGTTAAATCTGTTGATGAAAACAGACCCAAAACCAAAAAGGTTTGGGTCTCTAAAGCTAACTAGTTTCTTATGATATATGCAGGGTTCTTCAGCATGCCAAAGAAGCATCTGGTATGTAGACAGTGGAGGATCTATGCATATGACTGGGAGCAGTTCTCTTCTTAATGACTACTCTCAAGGAAAGAAGGGATTTGTCTCATTTGGAAATGATGCTAAGGGTTACATCATCGGGAAAGGATTTGTGTCAAATGGAGAAATCAGATTTGATGATGTTAACCATGTGGAGAATCTCAAGTATAATCTACTGAGTGTCAGTCAGATGTGTGATAAAGGGCATGTTGCACTTTTCACAAGCCAGAACTGCCGGATTCTGTCTTCCAAAGTTCTGAGGCTGATTGACAAGGTATTGGATGAACATACTCTCCTGAAGGCCAACAGGATAGGAAGAGTATATGCCTTGGATTTGTCAAAGAAGATTGATTTAAAAGGTCATCCTTGCCTGTTCTCCAAGGCCTCTCCTCAGGAATCTAAACTGTGGCATAGAAGGCTGGGTCATGTTAATCTCAAAAACATGAATCAGCTGATCCACAATAGTTTAGTAAGAGGTCTACCAATAAAGGAGTTCCTCTGTGATGAAACCTGCACTGCTTGTTTAAAAGGAAAACAACACAAAGTCTCATTTCCTCCTATAGAAGAACCAAAGTCCACTGCCTGCTTGCAATTACTGCACATGGATCTCTTTGGTCCTGTGAGAGTAATGAGCATGGCAAAGAAGAAATACTGTCTGGTAATTGTGGATGATTACTCCAGATTTGTATGGACCTTCTTCTTGCATTCAAAGGATGAGGCTGCTCAGACAATTATTAACTTTGTGTTGTATGTTGAGAAGCAGTATTCCCTATCAGTCAAGTGTATAAGAAGTGATAATGGAACTGAATTTAGAAACCATACACTTGATGATTTCTACCTTTCAAAAGGAATCAAGAGGCAGTATAGCATCCCAAGGACTCCAGAACAAAATGGAGTAGTGGAGAGAAAGAACAGGACCCTAATTGAAGCTGCAAGGTCCATGTTGGCTGACTCTGGTTTGCCACTGACCTTTTGGGCTGAAGCTGTCAACACAGCATGCTATGTGCAAAATAGAGCTTTAGTGAATCAGAGGTTGATGAAGACTCCTTATGAAGTTCTACATCATTTGGCTCCTCTAATTTCATTCTTCAGAGCATTTGGGTGTCCTTGTTACATTCTCAACACAAAGGATCAACTCCAAAAGTTTGATTCTAAGGTGGATGCAGGGTATTTTGTTGGGTACTCATCCACTTGCAAGGCTTACAGAGTGTTCAACTGTAAGACAAAGATGGTTGAAGAAACCTTGCATGTGAAGTTCAATGAATCTCCTAAGGACAAAATCCCACAAAACCCTGTGGAGTTGTTTGATCTGGACATACTGCAATATGTTCCTTATCAGCCTCCAGCTGTTGCAGATCATGTGAATTCATCACCTTCTGCAGCTAGTCATCCATCTGGTGGTACTGATGTTCATGATGATCCCAGTACTCACCTATTCAAGTTTAGTGATCAACTGCCTGAGTCTACTCAACTTGATGTTCCTGTAGCTTCAGTAGCACCATCCACAACAAATGCTGATGAGATTTCTGAATCCTCTACTTCATTTGATATGCCATCTAACACTTGGTTTCAAGAATCTGGATCAACATCTGTTGCTGCTGAGCGTGCTACAAACACTTGCACAGATCTCATAGTGCATCAAGAGCTGAAGAATCACCCAACGTCTCAAATCATTGGTGATATCAATGCTGGTGTCTCAACTAGAAGTCAATTGTCCAACTTCTGCTTCTATGCTCTTTTCATCAGTCAGCAAGAGCCAAAGAACTATCATATTGCATTAAGAGACAATGGATGGGTTGATGCCATGCAGCTTGAGCTTCTTCAGTTCAAAAAGCAGCAAGTGTGGGAACTGGTTCCTCTACCCCCAGGTAAGTGTGCAATAGGCACTAAATGGGTGTTTAGGAATAAAACAGATGAAAATGGGCAAATTGTCAAGAACAAGGCCAGACTGGTTGTCCAGGGGTTTTCACAAGAAGAAGGTATTGATTATGATGAAACCTTTGCCCCTGTAGCCAGACTGGAGGCAATTAGATTGTTCTTAGCCTATGCTGCATTCCACAATCTTAAAGTTTTTCAAATGGATGTCAAAAGTGCGTTTTTATATGGTAAAATAAAAGAAGAGGTTTATGTGTGTCAACCACCAGGTTTTGAGGATAATAAACATCCTGATTGGGTGTATAAACTTGATAAGGCTCTTTATGGGTTGAAACAAGCTCCTAGAGCCTGGTATGAAACACTGTCAAATTTTCTTCTTCAGAATAATTTCACTAGAGGCTCCATAGATAAAACTTTGTTCATTAAGAAAGTGGGTCAGCATAAGCTCCTTGTTCAAATTTATGTTGATGATATTTTTTTGCTTCCTCTGATCCACAGTTGTGTGATGCATTTACAAAGTTGATGCAACAAAAATTCGAAATGAGTGCCATGGGAGAATTACAGTTCTTTCTAGGTTTGCAAATCAAACAAAAGGCTGATGGAACTTTCATTCATCAGTCAAAATACACAAAAAGTCTTTTGGCAAAGTTTGATTTACAACACTGTAAGCCCTGTTCTACTCCCATGTGCAGCACCACACAACTGGATGCAGATCAGAAAGGTAAAGCTGTTGATGAAACACTTTACAGATGTATGATTGGGTCCTTGATGTACTTAACAGCTTCTAGACCAGATATTATGTTTGCAACTTGTGTTTGTGCTAGATTTCAGGCTGCTCCTAAAGAGTCTCATTTGATTGCAGTCAAGAGGATCTTTAGATATCTGCAAGGTACTCAATCTCTAGGTCTTTGGTATTCCACTGGGCACTCTTGCAAATTAGTTGCTTTTTCTGATAGTGACTATGCAGGGTGTAAATTAACTAGAAAATCAACTTCTGGTGGATGTCAATTCCTAGGCAACTGTTTGGTTTCTTGGCAGAGTAAGAAACAAACATCTGTTGCTACATCCACTGCTGAAGCCGAGTACATTGCTGCTGCAAGTTGTACATCTCAGGTACTCTGGCTTCAGAATCAATTACTGGATTATGGCATTACAGAGACTAAGACTCCATTACTAATGGATAGTGCTTCAGCTCTTTGTATTGTCAAGAATCCAGTCCAGCACTCTAGGACCAAACATATTGAGATCAGACACCATTTTATTAGGGATTGTTTTGAAAAAGGTCTGATTGATCCAAAGTTTGTTCCTAGTGCTGATGAGCTTGCAGACATATTTACTAAGCCTTTGGACAGTTCAACTTTCCAAAACCTAGTGTTAAGGCTTGGTATGCTGCAGCTAGAATAAGTGACAACTACTGATGATCTCAGTCAACAAGTACTGATGAGCATTCGTATACTACTGTCACAAATAAGTACTGAGTTCTTTTATCCTCAGTAGTTTTCATAACTACTGAAGACTAAATTACTTAAAAGTACTGAAGTACTCATCTGTTGAAAAGAACTGATGTGGTTACAACTACTGATGTAGTTACAACTGCTGATGTCAGAATAACAGATAAGTACTGATGACCTATGAAACATCTGAAACTCAGACAAAGTCTGATGAAGTGTTGAGGTCAGAATGAAACAGCTGATGAGCTAAGAATTGACGACAACAGCTGATGAGAAAATTCTCTTCAGTTGTTTCTACCAGCTGCTTCACTACAAACTGAAGCCAAAACCATGTCTTCAGTAGTTTCACACTACTGATGACTAACACCAAGTCTTCAGTTGTTACAACACCTGAAGCCAAAACCATGTCTTCAGTAGTTTCACAACTACTGATGACTAATACCAAGTCTTCAGTTGTTACAACTTCTGAAAGTTAAAACCAGGTCTTCAGTTGTTTTCAAACAACTGATGACAGCACCAACACTTTCAGTCGTTTTATATCAGCCTTTTCTTACCCTATAAATACCTAACCTACTTTCAGACGTTTCATTAGCCGTTTTCCGTCCTTTCACTCTCACCAATGGCGACCATGAAACTCAAACCCAGACACAACTGTGTTGCCTACCTCTCGAAATCGGCCTTCTGGAACAAATTTGATAACGCCATCGATCTTATGGTAGATTCCCAGTACCGAACCGCGTTTCTTCTGAATCCTACCATATACCCCGATTCCCTAAGCCAGTTCTGGACCAACGTCTCTGTGCAAACTAGTGAGAATGATAGCCAAATCACTCTCCAGTCGTTGGTCAACCAGAAACAGGTGGTCATCACTCGGACATCATTCGACAAACCCTAGATCTACATGATGCCACCTGTGTCACAGAATACCCGAAAGGCACAACCGATATGTCTTTCATCAACAACGGGTATGAAGGAGACTTAAGTGCTACCACCATTATGAAGAAGCACTTCCATGATGCTGAACGTCTTATATTCCACATGGTGAATGTCTGCCTTGCACCAAAAACCTCTTCATGGGATCAAATGTCTTCCCGATGGCAACAGGTATTATACTCTATCTTTGAACGACAAACTTTAAATTTTTCTGAGATAGTGTTTATGGAACTAAAGGATCTGGCCTTGAAACCTGTGGCAAACAGATGGATATTATATCCCAGGTTTCTCATGGCCATAATTTTAACACAGCTAAAATCAGACGGCCTTGTTGGCCTTGGAGTCCCTGCTCCGGCTGTATTGCCTGAAGTATACTCCAGGCACAACTCTGACCCTACAATGAAAGGGGCTGCCCGGCTGCTCAAACCCAAGCAGCGGGAACCCACAGCCTCCACTTCCAGATCCAAAGTCCCCACCAAACCCAAAACCAAAAAGCCCAAAAAGGCTACTCAGGGAGATGAGTCCCCTGAGGATGCCCCTGTAACACCAATACAGGAAACACTTACTGGTTCTAACCCCCCAGTAGTGTCCAAGACTCCACCAACCGTAGCCGCTCAGGCATCCTCTCAACAGGATCCTGATGCAACCAAAATTGGGGATACCACAATGCTGGAACCTATCTCAATTGAGAAGGTTACCATTGAAGAGCACCAGTCACCCCGGGTGCAATCTGCTTCAACCCTATCTCCAAATGCAACCGCCCCTCAAAGCCCAACATTTATTGTTGCACAAGTGTTGAGTCAGCTGCATTCCTCTCCTCCTCCCCAGACACCAATTACAATGGGGAGAACCTCTGAGGAAGAGGACCAAAATGCTGCTGATAACCCACAGCACAGGGGTTATAATGTTCAATCTCCCCGTGTAGAGGAGGAGGTTAGAACATCTGGTGAGGCTGCCACTTCTACTGATTCAGCAAATGAACAGGATGAAGTTGGTAACATCTCTAAGACCTCACCAGAGGCAACTGCCGATGAAGGACTCAGTCCTGAGGCAGGAAGTCCCCAGAACCAAGAACAAGGGGCACATGCTACAACTGATCTACACTCAGGGCATGTACATCCTGATTCAATCAGGAGGTCAGGTGATTCAGCAAAACTGATGATGACCTGGGCTTTTTCTATGATGTCTTAGCCCATAACACAATCCTTGAGGCTGAGGTGAGCAGACTCAAAGAACTGCTTGCCAAAATGTCTCAGGATCAAAGTCCATCTGCCCCAATAAACCCACAGATGGCACCTTCATCTGAAGGTTTCCCAAACACTCCGCCACTTCACTCAACTGAGCCACCAGCCACTGTTGTTGGCACCACCTCTCAGGGACAGAACCCCTCTGAGCAGATGGTTGCTACATTTCAAACTTCCTTACCTCTCATCACTCCCATCATCAATGAGATTGTACATAAAGCCATTGATGAGAGGATCTCCTCGACTCTAAAAACACTTGTTGATGATGCTGTGCAAAGAAGCTTTCTGCCATTCAAACCCCTGAACCCAATGCACCCAAAAAGGGGGAGTCTAAGGCAGTGAAAGAAAGAAAGAGAAAGAGAGTGGAAGAGGATAAACAACAAGAAAAAGAACAGGAAAAACAGCTGATCACATACAAGAGAAAGAAAAGTGCTGAACTCAAAAGCCTGATGAAGAGAAATCATTGGAAGATCTGATTAAAGAAGCTGATGAAGCTCACAGCAGATCAATGGACAAAATAATAGATCAACTCTTCAGACAGGGCTTTGATACAGCCACATTAGACACTGAGATCAGAAGGCTGGAGATTAATGAGATACAAGAAAGATGGGCCAGTTATAGTGTGATGGAAAGGGAGAGGTTGGAGATAATGATCAGGTTTATTGCAAAATACTTGGGAAGATCATTAATTGAGATTAAATCATGGACCAGAGACAGTATTCTGGCAATAACCACCAGAATCTGTGCTTCTGAAGAATTCAACAAGGGGTTGATTATAGAAGCCTTAGACGAAGCAGGTGCTGGGAAGAGAACTGATATGGCCAAGCTTTCCAAAGCCAAACTCACCATAAAAATGCTAGATCAGCCTTCCCAAACTCCCTCTCAAAAACAACCAACCCCACAACTCTCCAAATCAACTCAACCCTCAAAACCAACTCCCTTACCCCAAAAACCACCTCAAACCACATCCAGTGATGCACCCAGAAGGAGGAGAAGGGTGTTGAGGATGGTAGAAGAAGAAGAAGAAGAAGATGATGAAGAAGATAGTCTGCCAATCTCTGCTGTTCTAAAATTACCTGAGCCCAGAAGTCAACAAATGATCACACCAGACTTTCAGAGGCAAATGGTGAAAGTTAAGATTAAAGAAGAAGAACAACAGAAACAGCACGATAAGCAACTTTTGAAGATGATTGGCAAAGAGTTTCCTCAGTCATCATCTATACAAGCCATGAAGAAACACGCTCAAAGGCTGTATGCTCTCAGGTATACCTTTCAATATCAAAAGGAGAGAGTAAGGATTTGGCCAGACCCCAGGGTTAGTTCTAGAATTCATAAGAAATCCATACCAAGTAGATACAATGGCCAAGTGAGAAAGACCATAGATGCTGCTATTATGTTGGCCATTGTAGTCTCACCCTGGGAAATACTTGAAGACTTCAAGAGAGCCTACAAGTCAAAGATGACCCCTCAAACTCTAATGGAGAACAAAATGGTCAAGAAGGGGTTGTTATACAAGAGGCTTGAAGAGATCAAGAAAAATGAACTCCAGTTGTTATTAGAAGGGACTCACCCAGATGATTTGCTTACAGAGAGATAACAACTGTTGAGTTGAAAAATGGAAAGACGATAAAGTACTTATCAGAGTACTATGGCCCAGAGTTCTTCTTCGAAGGAGAAGCAGAAGAACTCACTAAGGAGGAACAAGTTGTTCTCCTTGAGGCCTACGTCAGAGAGTCTTATAGACTCATCAATGGGAAGTAGGTTTCATGGTTGGGATAACGGCTCTGTGTCCAGTTCCCAAGACAGAGTTCCCTTCCATCCTTTGACATTCACATCTACTGAAACCTGTTCCCTGGCCTGTGCTTATCCGATATCTCTAAAGCTGATCAAGAGAGTATTTCTGCCAAGAATAAGTGGGACCTCAATAAGCTTAAAGGTTTTGGCTGCATTGGTTCAGGGGGAGTTTGTTGGACCAAAAGAACCAATGAGCCTGATCAGAAAAACCTTTAAGTCCCACGGACATTACAACAACTGAAGTAGTCTGCAACAGCTGAAGACATCAGCTGATAACAGGTCTGAAGACAAAGTCTGAAGTGAAAGAGCTGAAGACAAAGTCTGAAGTGAAAGAGCTGAAGACAAAGTCTGAAGTGAAAGAGCTGAAGACAAAGTCTGAAGCAAAAGCTGAAGACAAGTCTGAGAGCTGAAGACAAAGTCTGAAGTGAAAGAAGACAAGTCTGAAAGCTGAAGACAAAGTCTGAAGACAAAAGCTGAAGACAAGACTGAAGACCAAGTGTCAGATGATTGTCACAACAGCTGAAGAAGACCTCTTCAGTAGTTGTGATGGTTTCCTTTCAGTAGTTGTAGTTTCTTTTCTGTACTTGTAGTTTCAGTAGTTTTATGTTTCTTCGTGTACTTAGAATAATCTGAGATGTTCTCAGTTGTTGTGAACATTCTCAGTAGTTTGCTTACTTTCAGTAGTTTGTAATAATTCTGTTAGATGTCACTATCAAGTGACATCAGCAGACGTCACATTCCTATATATAAGGAATGCTGACCTAATTGTAATCGGTGCAGCTTAGGAAAACCTAGCAGCCGCCACACCGAAGCATGTGTGCATGAATGTTATTATCTCTTTGCAGAAAACCCTATATCTATATAACCGTGTACTGTTCCATTGAATATTATTGTGTTCTTGTATATTTGCTTAATTCTTGCTCTAATTCCGCGCTGTGATTCAACTCTAATTGATCAAACTTAGATCACTGATCCTAAAA